>JAJIZL010029855.1:40304-136427 GCA_023969395.1 Amblyomma maculatum | reverse complement strand
ATATTCAGGCTCTTTAATAGGGATTCAAAGAACAGACGTAATATATGCGTGGTTTCGAAATAGAACAAGCTGTCTGAGGAAGTAGTGTCGATATTACCAACTGATTCATTATCTTTCAGGCTGTGACATTTTTTGTGCATAATAATTCCGTGCTCTTGCAATCAAAAATATCTTTTTTTGTAGCCACCTGTATGCGAGGTGGAATTTGTATACTTTTTCTTTTTACCCCCTCCCCCAGTAATGCAAGACAATGGCGCTGTGGGTGTAATGATAAATAAATAAGATGTAGCTTTCAAAAGTTGGCCTGACTAAAGGATACCAGCAATTACGCTTAGAGGAAAATTAGAGAATGAAGGCAGCATTCTCTGCCCGACGCGGTTATTATCAGTTTGTCTACAAGCCTGCACATTAACACAGCATCACATATATATTACGCACCTTAGGACCATTCTGTTAGAGGGCACGATAATGTCATTCATTATATCGACGATGTTCTCGTGGGCACTTCTTTTCGGGAACACACATTCACAAATTAAAGACCCTTTTTAGCAGTTCACGCGAGGCTGGCCTTAGGATCAAACCACAAAAAAATGAAATTTCAGCCACTACCATTTCTTCCACACCAGTTTGGATAAGGGACAATCTAATGGTCACAAACAGTGGTGGAAACACTTTTCAGCCTGCAGCCACTAGAGACTACAGGCAAGTGCGTTGTTTGATTGGGATTACAGGACCCTGTTTTTTCTTAGCTATGCCGACAAATTCCAACCGCTCGTGGATATTAAAATACGCAAAGCAACGCAATCTTGTCTCTTGGATACAACAGAGACAAGACTTGTTTGAGCTTCTCAAGAAAGTGCTGATTTCTAGGCGCGGCTTAGGAGCTCTAATTAAGAGCATCCCTATTGCAAAAACCAGCGTCTCCAGTACGAAACCAGTAAGATTTTCGCGCTGGTTTTGCACTGGATCTGCTGGGCACGCTGGAGGTCTGCGATATTCACTGGAGCAGCAACGGGAAGACACTGGCTGCACTGGTGCGATGGGAGAAAAACGCTGGGATTAGACTTTTGACGCTGGGTGTGTCGCTGAATGCACTGGGAGAAGCGCTGTATGTGCGCTGGGCCGCACTGGTCCCAGTGCCCCAGTATAGCCGGTGCGGCCTGCCGCGTCAGCCGGAGTAGCATCCCTCAGGGGCCAACAGGGCAACAGCGTACTTTCAATCGACCATCGGGGGGCATATGAAAAATATGGTTCAAGCAAGCGCTTTTTGCTACAAAGTCGTTGCGCATTTGTAAGAAAACAAAGGCAGTATCTTTTTTCTAGAGTTTCCATGTTTCGATAGGTCGTTTCGAGCGTTTCGAGAGCGACAACGATCGCCGCGCCTCGATCTCATGACAGACTGACGATTAACGCACTACTAAAGCTGGAATTGAATAATGTGGGCTACCATGCATAACCAACTTCACAGCTGATCTTAAGGGCACTCTAACACAATGATTACTGCCAAAATGTTCAATGAGGGCTCAATCGCAGGCGAGCGTAGCCTGCACCACGGCCCACTATCAACAGCAGAAAGAAAAGCTAAAACGAGGAAGAGAGTAGTTTACCGAGCGATGGGTCCATGAGAGAAAAAGCAACAACATACAGCGCTTGTAATAGATAATATTTGGCGTGTTTCTCAAGCTTTTGCGCTCCTTCTTACTCTGCGTATCAAGCAGCCGAGCCCTCGCTCATCGCAACGCTTCCCGCAATGTTTACATACAAATAAGGTTTAGTTACACGCAATTAGGGTCATCGCTGCGGCGCTTGCCGGTATTGAAGCTTGGTCGCACGTTTTTCCTTGAAGGCTTCTACTAAAGCTCCATGTTCAGCGAAAATTACGCCCACGGTAGCAGAGCACCACCCAAGAGCCGGCGTTGGTAAATTTGCCAGCGATGTCAAACTCCACATGTTAAAATGATTCCAGTGCACTGAATAGCGCGCATAGGCACCCAGAACATTAGTTGCAAGTCGTGAGAGCAGACAGCAAGCTAAAATGATCAAGAAGTTGCAATTCTTAGAGCGGTAGCAATGGTCTGTAGACTGCGAAACATGAAGTCCCAACCTTTTAAATGCGGGTCATGACATAAAATGCAAAAATGTTTATAGAAAATCCAGTTCTCGGCGTGGCCGAGTGGTTAGCGTGCTGAGCTAGTGATTGGTATGTACCTAGGGACTTAGTTCGAGGCACGCTTGGTGCATTAATTTTATTTTCTTTTTTTTTACTTTTTTAAGGTTTTTTATGTACCTAACTTGTTTCGTTCCTTTTTACTTGTTTAATTTTTATCCCACGCCTTTTTTTTTCGGGCGAACAGTGCCGCCAGCGCGGAGCGTCCCAGTATGCCGCGTCCCAGTGCGCCCAGTGTCCAGCGTCATACTGGGACCATAATCAGGTATGGCGCTGGGGCGCTGGCTCCCAGTGGCACTGGTTTTTGCAATAGGGATAGGTGCCGTACTCTGCAAGAATTGATGGAGGTCTCTACCCGGTATCATATGCAAGTCGCTAGTTATTACCCCGCGAATCCCACAGCTCAGAGATTTAACACGAATGTTTCGTGAAAGCCGGATTTGTAGAGAAACTCCGCATATTCATCCACGGTACGTTCCTCATTATTCAGATTTACCAGCTACTCTCGCAACATCTAACAAAGGTGAAGCATGGCAGACAGCGGTGAACCTAACATGCAAGAGTATAATATTCGTGTGTAATGGCTCGGAAAAAGTAAAGGCTGAATCATGAGTCGTTTTAAATTGCAGGAGAGTGATGCCGAACAGGCTGTGCTATTATCCGATGCTTGCAAGAGAGCGGTTTCTGAGCGTCCAAAGTTTCACCTTGGTGGTGCAAACCTGTGCAAAGTTTGTGCCCAAAGGTTTGAAAGTGTTTTACTTCCTCTTTTTGCCATGTAGTCTTTGGTCCCATATCCAGTGTCTGCGCATCTTTATGTACAGTCGTGAAAGAAGTCCTGAAGCCAAATAATATTTGTCAATGCTATTAGACAGTTTCTGGCTGTGGTAATTAATCCCTTCCCTGCGCTTTAAATCCCCCTTTTTTATGATGATGTAATGGGGTCATTTTCCGGCTGAGACAGAAATCCTTTGTTTTCAAAACTTTCAACCAATACTGTACCTCCATGTGTAACTGTGTAAATTGCTTTCCGTGACTTCGAGGGCATCAACCTTGTCCGATTGGCACGTGAACATTAGTGTTATGTTCACCGATCAGTTTTCTTTGCAAAAGCTGTTTTTAAGGGGGAGTATATGCATATTATGTGAGGAGCAAACCGCATCATCGAGGGATTTTGAATTGTGGTGCGCCGGCAGCGGAGCACTGCACCTGCCAGCCCAGAATTGCGTGTGTGCATGTGCGAATGGTTTTTGCAAGGCGAAGGCAATGAACAGTGATGGAAAAAAGCGCAAAAAAACACGAAGGACGGAAGGAAGAAAGACACGGACAAGCGCTTTCTTCCTTCCGTCCTTCGTGTATTTTTGCGCTTTTTTCCATCATGAATGTTAACCAACTCGCCCAACTTTCGGCATTACTTAAATGAACAGTGACCTTCAAAATGTGCGTGTTATTTTTCAGGCGGCCAACAACAAGGGGATGTTAAATTGCCCACTATGGGTATGTGTATACGCAGAGTCGAGGATAGTTTATGATCAGGCTTTTAGACGCGGCTCGCGCGTCTTCTGCAGCTATCGATGACTGGAGCCGAGCAGGTGCCCTGAGCGCCTGATGCCTCTTTACAAGCCCCGCGGTGCTGCTCCACATGGCATGGGCCCATTAATGAGTAGCCTCAAAGTCAGAGAACTGTAGACATGTGGCCGACAGTGCGACGCCTCAGCCGGCAGTCGGCGCCGTAGCGGCGCCAAATCATCTCCTTTTGCACCCTGCCGACTCGAGGCGGAAGAACAGCTGCGCGCTATTGGGCCTCTTGGGCTACAGCCAACTCCGCTTCCAGATTGGGCAGTCGAAATTCCAATTCTTTCCTGGCGTATGAAAGAAGGGGAGTTGCTGCATGTCGGGAGACCATCCAGAGTATCCGTCGAGTGTTGCGTTGATTGCCCTTAGGGGACACGATGCAATTTCCCTAGCTGTCCTTTGAAAGGACAGTCGCGAAGAGCCTGCAGTTTTCGGCCACGTAATGGTGTTTATTCTGGTACCACTAGTGTATATAATGCATTAAGCGACCTTTTGCCCACCGCATCTTGTGGAACGTGAGCCTTTAAACCCGAACACAGGCCCGAATCGCCACGCAGTGGAGAAGAGATGTATAAGGAGAAAACCGATGTGTGAAGAACGACACCACTGCCAGGAAAATCAAGCGCAGAGGGGGCAGTCGGCTGACTGGGTCGGGTTTGTAGCGAGGTTCCTTACATCGCCAGCATTAAGCCTATTACCACGTGTTAAGTTTCTCCTGCTAATGCCAAGTACTTTAGGCTGCCGACGGGAGCCGAAGGAAATCTTCCTATGGTTCTCTCCTCTTCTAATACCACCTGGCTCCATTTCGCCGTTGACTTCGATGCAACATCAGGGAAGCATCCTAGTTCATAAATCCACGTATGCCCTGTCTGCTTCACTTTGGACTCTCAAGATCTGTTTAAATTTTACTTGTAGTGTTGTGTGTCCGTTGGATGTGTTTTCATTTCTTATGCACTCTATGCATTTAAATTATAAACAAAACTTTTTTTGCTGTGTCTTTTCTTGTTCGAACCTGCAAGCGATACCATGACAATTTTGCAGCTAGAAACCCGTTTCAAAATCCCGACATGTCATTTTTGTAACATCATCTTCATCAGCCGGACTGTGCCCCTATAGGGTGAAAGCCTGTACAATATCCCTCCAATTAACCCGGTCCTATGATAGGTGCGTCCACTTGACCCGTGAGAATGCTTAGCCTCATCTACTAACTTTCTGCCCCACTACTACACTTTAATTCCTTTCGAATCCAATTACTTACCCTAAGCGACCATCGGTAATCCTCTGTTCGTACTACCTGCCCTGGCCAATCCCATTTCTTCTTTATATACAGTAGAATGCATGAACCCGAGTTATTTTCTCACCCAGTCTACACGCTTTCTATCTCCTAAATGTTACAACAAGCATTTGCGTTCCATAGCTCTCTATGTTGTTCACAACTTAAGTAGTTCCCGCTTAGTTGGCCTCCACTTTTCAGCCCATTTGGTGAGTGCAGGTAAGTTGCACCTGTTATATGTTTTTCTCTTGAGTGATACAGGTAAGCTGGTAGTCATATTCTACTAGTAGTTGCCAAATGAGCTCTACCTCAATCTCACTCTGCTTGTGCTTTCACTTTCGTCATCAGTATCGGTGGGTGTCTACCTGTCCTAATAAGTACACATATTGGCCTAGCACTTCCACCGCTTACCTTAGTTTCTTAGCGAGTCAATGGCATTAGAAAAGCACAGATTACTCCGGCATTCTTCATCAACTCTTATCCCTAACTGCTCGCAATCTAAGTCCCTGAATACTTTTTTTACGCAGCCACTACAGATATCTTGTGGTACTTTCATATAAAGCAATCAATCAACTTTTATTTCCGAACAGAAATACAGATAAATGTATGCTAGTCAAGCAGCGCTTGTGAGATGACTATGCAGCCATTGTTGCATGTTTTTAGAGGAAATAAATCAACACAAATTCAGAAACAATTCACCATCGAGGAAAATGAAGAAAACAAATAAACACGCATACACCAACACTAAAATATTATCAAGTTTTCCACTAGCGAAAAGTCATGTGAAAGCTCATATATTAGTCAGAACATGTACGGTACAATCTGGTACCATATGCAATTACTGATTTGGCTGCCTTATATACTGTTCTAATGGTGACAGGACTTTTCCCTCGCAGGCAGTACATGATAGCCGCTACAGCCTTCAGCTTTCCACAAACGTACGCGATAAGATTGTTACAGGTAAAAATGCTGTTAGAATAGGATTCCTAAACAGTTAACAACAGCTCGAAGTGTAAAAAGTTGGTAAAATTACATGTTGCAATTAGAGGCATGCAAATAGATGTTACTATTTACAAAAGCGTCTTATGAGAATTCCTGAGGCACATTAGTTTCGTTTGTTTTGGTGTTTATGAAAACTACATTTTGTAAGAACCATTCTATGATCGCTGATATGTCCTCTTGGAAGAATTGATGTCCTTGTGAAAATTCTGAATTTCAAGCACAATTGCAGTGTCATCTGCGCACTAAAGCCTTTTGATTACAGCGGCAAAGGTCGAAATCAGAAACATATAGTTTAAAACGTATTGTTCCTAGTGTGCTTCCTTGCGGCACACCTAACTGTTATTTGAAGTTCACTGCAGCTGCCCTCTGGTTTACCGCACTGTAGTCGATCACACAAAAAAATGATAATAGATTCCTCTGAAACCTAGTTTTGCTAATTTCTTTAATATTAAAGTATTGTCTACCGTGTCAAAAACATTTGTTAAGTCTAGGAATAGAGCTAAGACTGCATTATGTTTTGTATTGCTATGCTTATATAATCAGAGAATGTTTCTAGCAATAAAGTTGTTTTTATTTCTTGTGGACGCGTGTTGCGCCGTGCTATTCAGGGAATACTTTCCGCAAAATGACAGCATTGCAGACACTATATAATTTTCCATTATGTGTGCAAGCACCGGTAATATCGCTATCGGCCTTGAGTTCGCGCAGTCATATCTGTTATTATTTTTGTGAACTGGCCTCGCGATTCACAATTTTAATTCCTTAGGCATTGTACATGTCTCGAATATCCCGTTCAATATCTTTAGGAGCACACGTTTAATTGTATCAAAGTTCGAGGATAAACTTTGAGTGCGAATTTTATTAAATCCTGGTGGCTTAATCTTTTTCATTCTTCTTATTATAGCCCATAAATCACCTCCGGAGATATCCAGGAGATACGCAGAGTTCATGAATGCGCGTTTCGACTCATATTCGAACTGTTTTCCGCCCTGAGTTGCTCTGAACTTCGCTGCTGCGATAAAAGTTTTATTAAACTTATCGTTCAACTTTTGAGGGTTTTCTGATGGAATATTTCGTTTGACTATAACTTCAACGCCGGCGCCTTTGTATCTGCCCTTCAATTCGTTTCCCGTAGCCCACATATCTTGCACACCTCACTTACAAACTGGTTTTATAATGCCTGCATATGCTGCTCAGGTTTCGAGAGTCAATGTTTTTCCGTAATGCAGTGAATGCCATGTAGCTATGTACAGGGTGTGGTTATTATCACGTCATTTTTCTGTCACCTTGTTAATAGGTATAGATATGACCACTAGTAAATTATCATTTCCAAAAAAGCTGCTTGATCCTTCTATTCACGGAAGTTTAAAATTGCGCTAATTATACCACAAATTACCTTAGTAAATACTTATACGTAAAAGATAGCGAGCTGATTGGCCTGTAGTTGTTCAAGTATATTGCATCATATTTTTTGTGAATTAAAAAAATATTTGCGTTCTTGCGTGGTTCCCGTATCGTCAATGTCACAGGTATTGCGTGTTCAGGGTGGCCAGTATCCTTAGCAGGGTATCTACACCTTCATGCAACAAATCCAGTTACCTTTTCCAGATGACTCAAGCACTCAAGATGTTATCGGGTTTCCACGAATATATTTGGCAGGGCCCGCTCAGCCAGGCGTAAAAGAGACAGCACGCTCCCTTCATTCATTTGAGGAGACACGAAAAGCAATCTGCGCCTGCTTGGCCTGTCGTATTCTGTGGCCGTACCACGATAGCACACATAGGACCCCCTCTAGCTACGAAGACTTGAGCTGAGTGTGTATGGCGAAAAACGGATACTGTTAGCGCGAATCTTACGCGGCTAGGACTGCCATGGATGGGAGGTGAAGCAGCTGCACAATTGGCGAAGAAGTGGCGTCAAGGTGGGCAGATTTAAGACAGTCAACGGCGGTGGTGTCCTTCGGCGGCTGATGAGCAAAACACACTGTTTAAGAGCACGCTGGAGCAGATGGATGGACCGTCGTATGGGGGCCGTAAGAGTAGACGTACAGCCACGTGGCGAACAAAGACGTGAGTGCCCCGTCGAAGGTCCGGGGGATGTGGATACGACAAGAATGCTGGTGCTGACGTGTTGTAACGATAGTGCTCATAGCGCTACGTAGACGTTAGGCATAAACGAGACGTAAGCAGGCTTGGGCGGTGAGGGCTAGAAGACTTCACCAGGGACACGATAGTAGTAACAAACATTAAGTCTACAGCGCAGATAGAATTGTCACTGCAAAGTGCGGTATGAAGACCAACCAGGATGAAAATAGGCGCTATATCTACAGTGAAGGAAAAGCAGACACCATGAGTTAAGCATTCAACTGCCGGGGAAAATACTGAATAACACCGCTGGAAATTGAGTGTTACAGAGGTCGTCTTGATATGATTGTTGCCGAGAACCCGAGGTAGGTCGGCAGATAACGTGTAGTGAAACTGGCGACCATGGTCAATCTTAATGGTTGAAGGGACAACGGGGCGGCTTATCCAGAGTGTGATGAGCCCTCTTGCGGTCGACACCGCCCTTTTGTCCAGAAGGGGCGTCGCTTCAGACCATCTCGTGAACCTGTCAATGCAGGTGAACAAGCAGCGGTGGCTATCGCGGGGAGAAATAGGACCGACAATATTGACGTGCAGATGGCTGAAGAAGGTGTTCGGGAAAGGGAACGTGCCAAGAAGAGTCGCAGTGTGTCGATGCACTTTGCTTTACTGACAGCTGAGGTGCGTGCGCCATTGATGCGAAAGCAGACAAAACAAGCCGTGACGAGATGCTGACTTGCGCGGATACCAGGATGGACCAAAGAATGGAGGGCAGCAAAGTCGGTTCGGCGGTATGTCGGAGGCATGTAGGGTTGAGGGCGACCGGTCAACGTATCACAAACGGGGGGAACGACCCAGTCGGGGAGCAAGACGTGGTTAAACACAACAGAGGTGTCGCGGAGTGCGAAACCGTTGCAACTCGGCATCGGCTAGATGAACAGTAGCCTTAGCAAAGAAGTCAATGATTGGCCGTCCATTGTCCGTGGCATTGACTTCAGCACGAAAGAAGCGTCGCCAACTATGTTATAGTTGCCGCATGTGTGAGCAATGTCGCAGGTGAGTTTAGAAAAGTAGGCGAGCTGCCTGATTGCGCGAGGAACATTGGAGGTACTGGGGTGTCAGACTAGTGGGCAGTGAGGACTCGAAATATCTGACCATCGAGAAAACGACGGAGGTTCTTCGCGGCATAATAAATTGCTAACAAATTTCGGACGGAGATTCTGTAGCGGCGCTCAGGGGTCGCAAGTTTCAAGACCGCGCCGACAGTAGTGTCCGATGCGTCAGCTATGACGGACGTGGGCGTACCACATTTGGGATTAACCAGGAGCATCGCTCGGGCAAAGGCTGCTTTAATGCCACTGAATTCGCGTTTAGCGATATAGGTCTAAGCGACAAGAGTGGTCAGTTTACGGTTGCCTGAGAGAAGGTCGTGGAGAAGCTGCCGGATTGCGGCGCCGTAAGGAATGCAGCGCCGATAATAGTAGGCAAGGCCAAGAAATTCGTGCAGTTTCGTCTAGTTGGGGATGCGTCGCTACGACGAAGAGAAAACCTACGTGATCATTTCTGCCGGTATAGTCAGGGAAGAATTCCAGGGTACGAGACAGAGAGACTCAAGATAACGCGCACCTGCGATGGCAGGCGCTGCAGGACAAGTTCCCGCAGAAGTGTGCTGTCGTGTAAAGTAGCCCAGTCTCCATCCTGGGCGGTCCTGCGACGCAACAGCTCTGCATGCGGGCGACCTCTGTGCTCTTGTGAAGTCAGGCGCGCTACTGAATACACGAATCCGTAATATAAGAGAGCTGGATAAGCGCCGGCCTCACATAATAATAAGCAAGATTGCCAGGTGGGCAGGGCATGGGTAGGCATTAGCGCTGGAGTAGTAGGCGTGAGCGCACCGATGACGTGGTCAAACATAGTAACTTGCGAAGTGACCTGGTGCCGGCGGAACAAGACCTTGATGATTAGAAATGCTCTGCGTCTGATGACCAGACGTCGAGAAGCCTGATGGCGGAGATCACAGACTCACGAGATGGCGGGGTGCCGGTGGAACAAGACCTTGATGATAAGGAAAGCTGTGAGTCTGATGACCAAAGTCAAGAAGCATGACGGCGGAGATCGCAGACTGACGAGATGGCGGCGTTAGAGGCGACGGAGATGGTGCATGAGTGGAGGGATCCATGGCCATCGCTTGCACAATGGAAGGTAGCCGGGCTGTGGTAGGCCTAGCGAAGCGGCTGATGCAAGCGTAGGGCAGGAGCAGAGAGCGAAGACGCGAAGTCCGGAGTCGCCAAAGTTGTCCAGATGCATCACAGACACAAGTTGGGTATCCACAATTATATTTCTAAAGGCACGCTCAGCAGCGGGAACGGGACAGCGCGCCACCGGCATGCAGTTGCGAAGTCACCAAAAGCAGTCTCTGCGTGCTTGCCAGGCGTGTTAAGGCTATCGTCAACTTCTGCGACCAGACTACAATGGCATGGCAGGCTATAACTTGATCCTCCCCA
This sequence comes from Amblyomma maculatum, assembly GCA_023969395.1. NCBI lineage: Eukaryota > Metazoa > Arthropoda > Arachnida > Ixodida > Ixodidae > Amblyomma > Amblyomma maculatum. The sequence goes on along the minus strand of JAJIZL010029855.1, from coordinate 125,828 downwards.
ACTGCCATCCCCCTTTTCATAGCACCTAAAGCTTTCGTAACCTCATACTTCCTTATTGGCGGTCCACCTGATTGCTGTTCACTACTGCGAACATTGTTAAAGACATCGTCTCAAGCAGAGCACACAGAAGGGAAGAAGGAAGAGTAAGAAGCATTGGTTTCTGGGGCTAGCAGGCTTCACCTGATCCGGCTGCCACAGCACTGTAAATAAAGAGCCCCTTTCTTATTTAACCTTAACAACTTGGTGGAGGTGCTCCGTTCGAGCCCTACCTACGGCGCTGCAAGACCAACTGGAGTTTCGACGTAGTCGCCGCCTTGCTGGACTGTCACCGCTCGCGACCATAATAGACCACACCGACTCTAACTGTGCAAGCCGCGACGCTGCAAGCCAGGTTGGCGACAGGCCTGCCCCCTCCAGCCCTATCGTCCCAGCCTTACCGAGAACCAAGACCGTTTGCAGAAGAAAAAGGTGAGGACGTTGAGAAGTGGCTACATTATTATCAACCAGTTAGTCGGTACAAACGATGGGACCCTGTCACCAAGCTAAAAAATGTCGTTTTCTTTCTAACTCACACTGCGATGACATGGTTTGAGAATAATAAGGACAATTTGTCGACTTGCGAACGATTTGGTACCGAGGTAAAACAGCGTTTTGGCGACTCTGTTCCAAGCAAAAAGCTGGCTGAGCAGACCTTTGCTCGAAGAGCTCAATTGTCCGATGAAACTTGTACCACTTATACAGAAGAGAGCTTAAGGTTATGCAGATGTGTCAATTGTAACATGACCGAGGAAGACAGAGTCGGACACAGAAGACAGACACATTTTGAAGGGCATCGCGGTTGACGTGTACTTCCTTACGCCAAAGACAACCTTGACACTGTCTTCGATGTCATTAGACATATCCGCACGTTTCAAGCTCTCAAAACACGTCGTATTGCATCGAAATTGAGGCGCCTCGCCAATGTTCCTATCGTGGCCAGCCTTGATGGCCAAGCCCACCTAGATCTTCGTCCACTATCCGGCAAATCATGCGGGAAGAACGTCTACGGCTCAACCCACTTCCCCAGCATGAATCTGCTAAGGTCTCTGTCCAGAGTGTCTCTAGACGGCCGGCTTCACCACACCAAGCGATTGCAGTGCAGCCTTTCTTCCAAGCTCGTGAGGTTTCAGCTTCAATTGACTACCCGCCAAGGCATTTTGCCAACCCGAATGCGTCGATGCTTGACGTCCCAAGGCATGACATTGCCTCAAGTGCACCTAGATCTTCAATTCGATTCGCCAGGATTCCTGAGCAGTATGTGCAAACAGCCAGACCTACGCCGCGCCCTGCTGCTCCTGGCTCTTATCTACAACAGCATTTTCTACCTTCCCCATCGATATGCTACCGTTCCGGCGTCGAAGGTCACATCGCCAGGTACTGCCGCAGTATGTTCCCGCACACTATAACCGCCTGGTGCCTCCAAGAGTACCTAAAAATCGGCAATACAGCCCCGTTTTTGAGCAATCAAATACTCCGCGTGGGTATTACCGCAACATCCGGAATGAGAAACTCCGCAACCATTCCCCCGCACCTGATCGAAGTGTTAGTCCTCCCCCCGCTTTCCGTGTGCTTCGTTCTCCATCAACGCGGCGGCGCTTCATGATGATGATGATGATGAGCTCTTTATTTACTCCCAAAAATGGGAACCAGCCAAAAGACTGGTTGCACTGCCTAGAGAAGGTCAGCAGGGATCCCTTGGAACTCTGTGGCCTCCAATGCGCGCAAAATGAGCTGCCGCTGTTGGGCGAGCTCGGTGGTACGCAGGAGGGACTCCTACGCATCCGCTGTAGCTGAATTTTCTGCGTTGTGTCGCGTGCGTGTCCACACCATGTGAATGAATGTGGCCGGCTGTGAGCAGTGTTTGCACGTAGGCGGATTAAGATTTGGGAAAAGTTTGCTATATAGCCATGGGTTTGGAAAAGTTCCTGTTTGTATTTTGCGTCAATGGACGGCCTCGCGCCGGGATAGTTCCCGGTGTGCAGGGAGGTATAGACACCGTTCGAGCCGATAATGCTGGAGGATGTCCGTGTACGTAACAAGGCGTAAGTGAGTGCCTTGGGGAGTGTCAGAGAAGCGGCAGGCTGAGGAGGGTGCTCCTTTGCGTTCCATGTCACCCCGTCAGAAAAGCTAACCGGCGCAACCAATGGGTGTGAGGCCGCTGGAAATGTGCTGTGTGCCAACATCCCTCAAACTATGATGCTCAAAAACAAAACTCGTGCGTAATTGATGATGTGTGTACATTAGCTTTCGTGGTTACGGGTGCGACGGTGTCTGTGATGAGGTTCGGGATATGCTGGAAAAGGGTGTTACTCAAGAGTCATGCAGTCCCTGGGCCGCCCTTGTAATTCTGGTCAAGAAAAAAGGTGGTACATGGCGCTTTTTTGTCGGCTATCACCGCCTGAGTGCTGCAACAAAGAAAGACGTGTACCCCCTTCCCGGATTGATGACGCAATAAATTGTCTCTTCTCCGCATCATATTTTTTCATTCCTCGATCTGCGATCGGGATATTGGTAGATCCCTATGCACCATGACGACCAGAAGAAAACGGCTTTTATCACACCCCATGGCCTGTTTGAATTTATTGTAATGCCTTTGGGGCTCTGTAATGTTCCTGCAAGTTTCGAGAGATTTATGGACGATATCATACGTGGGATAAAATGGCAGATATGTATGTGCTACCTCGATGATGTCGGCATTTTTGGCCGGACATTCAATGAGCACAGTGAACGCCTGGCCCTCATCCTGGACTGCCTCACCAACGCCAGTCTAGTACTTATTTCGAAGAAATTTCGCTTCGGTGAGCGTCATACTTTGGTACTAGGAGACCTCGTCGATCGTGAAGGCGTCAGACCTGACTCTCAAAAGACCGCGGCCGTTGCATCGTTTCCAACACCTCAGAACGTGAAGGAACTTTGAAGTTTCCTAGGATTGTGCTCGTATTTTCGTCGCTTCATTCCCTGTTTTGCTGACATCGCTAACCTGCTCACGTGCATTCTCCACAAAGACGCTCCCTTCGAGATGACATCAGAATGTGACTCTTCTTTTTGCCAGCTCAGGTTTTTACTAACGTCACATCCGGTTCTCCGGCATTTCAACCTTTCTGCTCAAATGGGACTGCACACTTATGCCAGTGATGTTGGCATTGGTTTTGTGCTGAATCAGCGTTACGGCGTCAATGAACATGTTATTGATTACGCCACTCGTTCCTTAAAGGGAAGCTGCACCGGCTTTAGAATTTGATGCGCTTCAGAGGGTCGAATCTGCAGGGTTTGCATGTTAAGTTACGAAATATTTTGGCTTTAGCTTTTGAAATAGTGACGTAATCATCGATTAAAGTTGCTACCCCGTTCAGGCTTCTCCGCAGTGTACAGCGCTGGAGGGGGGATGTCAGTAGCAGACGACAGGAGTACGACAGGCGGTAGTGACGTCAAGGACGGCGTCTACCTCTCTTCCGCTTCTATTGCCCGAGCAGGCCGTGCATCACCTGTCACTTGCAGGCTACGCAGTGCAACCTTTTTCTTGTCTCGCGCTTGTTTTCTTCTTGCGAACGTTACCGCAAGTGTTTTCAGTGCATCTTGCACCGTTCTTCACGAAAAAGAACGACCATGCCGTGGTTCTGCGCAGCCTATGGCTGCACGAACACTGGCGGCCGAGAGGATGTCGCGTTTCATAACTTCCCAAAGGAGCGCAAGCTATCGGCGCAGTGGGTTGCCGCGGTCAAGAGGAATGATTTCAAGCCTACAAAATCGTCGGTGATCTGCTCAGATCATTTTCGCGACAGTGACTATCACCAAAGCTTGTCGCTGACGCGATCTTTTGGGATACCGATCAAATCTGCGCGATTGAACACCACCGGTGCTGTGCCTTGTGTCTTCGCACACAAGAGCACCTCTCCGCCGCCAAGAGCTGCTTTCGCAAAAAGAAGAAAACTAGAGGTAAGAGGTCCAATACATCATATTGCTCTTTTGTTCTGTTTACGTTTTTGTTCTGTGGGGCAGATGGGTGGCCGGGTAGATGAAAGCACAGGTGAAGATAAAACTATTCATCATTGGCGCCCGCTGACGCGGCTGGAAAACTGTGAGAAATAATGTCAAAGAGTAGGACTTTTTTTTTTTTAAGAGGAGGCAGTGGGTAATTAGTGGAATGTGAGGAGTGCCATACCTTCTCCACGCGCTCATGCATAGCCAGGAGCCCCAACGCCGCACCCAGTGCACGAAGTGCGCGCCGTGCTTCGTAACTTGAACCGGTAGAACGCGAACGACCGCACTAGCCGCGCGCGCCGGACAGGGGCGCGTCATATCTCTCTCTCAAGGTGATCCTGTATTCTTTTTCTCTCTCTACTCGTCCACGGCACTTAGGACGTTAGCTACGTTAGCTCCTTTTTGTTTGTGCAATCAGGGCTTGTAGTGACTCGTATTTCCCGTGCAAGGTCCGCTCCACTGGCTTGCTCGGCCGTCAAAGGAGTGCCACCAGGCTCGCCGGATTTCAGTGCACTAATGTTTTACTTTTCTTTTGAAATTGAGTTGACTGTCACAGGGCTAACTACATGCATCATTTTTGTTTTACCTGCGCCTTCACCTGCCCGACACTCCTTCGCCTCACGGTGCATTTGGTGGCATATAAATGACTAAATTCACGCAACAAAACTGGGGCGACGGCTCGTCTGGATGAGTTCATTTGTTTACAATCGTCACATCAAGCGCATTGACGTGACACTGCTTCGTTCGAGTCTGGCAGGAGATTTAGGGCACGAGTAACGCAGATATGTTCAATTGAGAGGGGATCACAGACGCGTACAGCAGTGCAGCGCAGCGGTACGTACCAGTGTGAATTTCCCATGCGGGAAAAGGTTAGCGCTGTCTCCTCGCTCGTCATGTCGCCGCTGCCGCCAGTGTCACCTTGTTCCGAAGCCGCCGCTGGTTCGAACAAGTACGGCTCAATATCATATTCTCCTGAGCAGCGTGATCGTTGCATGTTCAGCAGCATACATCCACAGAAAAGCACGTGCGTGCATGTACAATCGCTTGGACCGCCGCTACCACTGAATGGCAGGCCGTCATTGACGTCACGGCGCGCTTGACCAATCAGAGGCAAGAACGCCACTTTCAAAACGCCCCACAGCGTTGGTGCACGTTTTTCTGATTAAAAAATAGTTTGCGGTCACTTATGACTAAATTTAACGTCGTATTCGTGTTCAGGGGGTCGCAAACTATATATTTGTATTCCTAACTCTTTTTTTTTATGTGATGCAGCTGCCTTTTAAGCAAACCTGAACGCAATTACAGAATTACTGAGCAGGAAGGCCTCGCTGTAGTTTTCGCCTTCCAGCGGTTTCGCTGTTATCTATACGGTAGACCCTTCACAGTGGTTCATCATCATCGTCGTCATCATCATCATCATCACCAGCCTGACTATACCCACTTCAGGGCGAAGGCCTCTCCCATATTTCTCCAATTAACCCGGTTCTGTGCTAGCTGCATCCACTTGACTCCTGCGAACTTCTTAATCTCATCCGTCCACCTAACTTTCTGCCGCCCCCTGCTACGCTTTCCTTCCCTTGGGATCACGTTTTGTTACCCTAAGTGACAATCGGTTATCCTCTTTTCGCACTACATGTCCTGCCCATGCCCATTTCTTCATGATTTCTACTAGAATGCTTGTAACTTGAGTTATTTCTTTTACCCACTGTGCACGCGTCCTATCTCTTAATGTTAACCCTACCATTTTTCGTTCCATAGCCCTCTGCGTTGTCCTCAACTTAGGTAGAACCCTCTTCGATAGCCTGCACGTTTCCGCCCCGTAAGTGAGTACAGGTAAGATGCAACTGTTGTATACTTTCCTCTTGAGCGATACCGGTAAGCTGCTAGTCATAATCGGCGAGTGCGTGCCAAATGCGCTTCCTCCAAATCTTATTCTTCTTGTTATTTCCTTTTCATGGTCCGGATCTGCGGTTACTACCTGTCCTAAGTAGACGTATTCGCCTACTACTTCCAGTGCTTCGCTACCAAACGTAAACTGCTGTTCCTTCCCTAGTCTGTTGAACATTACCTTAGTCTTCTGGATATTGATTTTCAAGCCTACCTTTCTACTTTTCCTCTCTAGGTCACCAATCATTCTTTGCAGCCCATCTACTGAGTTACTTAGCGAGGCAATTTAATCAGCAAATCGCAGATTACTGAGGTATACCCTTATCCCTAACTTCTCCCATTCCAAATCTCTGAATACTTAATCTAAGCCAGCTGTGAATAGTACTGGGGAGATTGTGTCTCCTTGCCTAACACCTTTGTTTCTGGAAATTTGTTACTTTCTTTATGCAGAACTACGGTTGCTGTGCAGCGACTATATATATATCTTTCAGCACTTTCACGTACGGCTCGTCTACCCTCTGATTTCGCAAAGCCTGCATCACCGCCAAGGTTTCTACTGAGTCAAATGCTTTTTCGTAATCAATGAATGCATGTATAAGGGCTGGCTATATTCCGAACATTTTTCTATCACCTGGTTGGTGGTATGGATGTGATCGATAGTAGAGTACCATTTCCGGAACCCTTTGCATGATTGCAGTCTAAGATTGTCCTCAATCTATTACCGATTACCTTAGTAAATACCTTATACGTAACAGACAATAAGCTGATTGGCCTGTAATTTTTAAGGCCCTTAGCGTCCGCTTTCTTATGAATGAGGATATTTCTTGCGTTCTTCCATGCTTTCGTAACCGTCGATGTCACCAGGAACTGAGTATACAGGGTGGCCAGTTTTTCTAGCATGATATCCCCCCCCCCCTCCTTCAACAAATCTCTAGTTATCTGATCCTCTCCAACCGCTTTCCCCCTTTTCATAGTTTCTATTGCTTTCTTAATCTCGTCCTTCGTCACAGGTGAAACGTATGACTGTTTTTCCCTACCGCCAATCTGATTACGGTCCTGACTACCTTGGCCACTGTATAGAACTCCTCGGGTACTTTGACTATCTTGTCTATATTCCTGATGACGTTGCCCACCTTGTTCCTTAGCGCATACATCTGATTTTCGCCTAGGCTGAATTTGTTCTTCACCGCCTTAAGGGTTCCCCCGTTCTCTACAGCATGCTCAATTTTCACCATGTTATACTTCCTTATATCGGCAACTTTGCGCTTGTTCACTAGCTTTGATATCTCTGCCAATTCTATCTGGTCTATTGGATTGGAAGCGTTTATACTCTGACGTTTCTTAATCAAATATTTCGTCTCCTTAGACAGCTTACTGCTATCCTCTCTGACTATCCTACCGGTTACTTCTACAGCGTACTCAGTAATGAAATCTCTGAAATTATTCTTTATTGCTTCTAGGTAATGTCGCCATCCTCGGTTAAAGCTGAATATCTATTCTGTAGCGAGATGCTGAACCCTTCTGCCCTCCCGCACCGCTAATTCGTCGGTGAACTTCTTTCTTACTAATCTGCTGCGTTCCTTCTTCAGATTTAGGCTAATTCGGGACCTCACTATCCTGTGGTGACTGCATCGCACTTTCCCGATTACCTCTACATCTTGCATAATGGCGGGGGTTGCACACAGAATGAAGTCAATTTCATTTTTAGTCGCCCCGTTAGAACTTTTCCATGTCCATTTCCGGTTCTTCCGTTTGCTGAAGAAGGTATTTATGATTCTTAAGATATTGCGCTCTGCAAACTCGACTAGTAACTTCCCCCTGCTATTCCTAGCGACAATGCCATAGTACCCTACTGCCTGGTCTCCTGCCTGCTTTGTCCCTACCTTGGCATTGAAGTCGCCCATTAGTACAGTATACTGCGTTTTAACTTTTCGCATTGCCGGTTCTACATCTTCGTAGAAGCTTCGTGTCATTCCTCATCACAGTGGTTACTGATCATCATTCCCTATGCTGACTGATAAACCTCCGCGATCTTCTGGCCTTCTTGCACGGTGGGCAATACATTTAAAGAGTTCGATTACACAGTTTCGTAGAAGAGTGGACGCCGGCATGGTGACAAGGACTGTCTCTCACGTTTGCCGCTTCCGACTGCGGAATATGACGCAGACAATTTTGATCATTACATCGCTGCGGTTTTACCTCGATTCCTCGATACCCGTATGTTCCCCACTGAGCAGAGGAAGGACGAAAATCTCCAACCATTCTTTAACGTTGCAGAGGACCCTACAGTTCCCAGTCCCTATTATATACGGGTTGGTCGTTTATACAAAAAGGACTATTCTGCCGCTGGTCTCCACTACCTTCTGTGGTGCCCGTGAGCCTACGCTCCTCTGTTTTGCGCGTCATGCACGGTGACCCCACTTCAGGACACCTGGGATCTGCGCGAACGCTCTATCGCATCCAAGAACGTTTCTACTGGCCGCGGATGCGTCGAACCACTGAGAAGTATGTGGCTAGCTGTGCTGGGTGTGCGAGTCACAAACGCCCCACAGGTCCTCTTCCTTGTCTCCTTCATCCTGTGACGCCTCCAAAATCCCCTTTTGAGAAGGCCGGTGTAGACCTCTTGGGACCCTTTCCCATGTCTCATTCTTGCAACCGCTGGAGCGTCGTCTGCACTCATTACCACACTTGTTACTTTGAGACGGCAGTTATTACACAGGCTACTGCACACCAAGTCTCCCGCTTCCTGCTGTACTCTGTTATACTGCGCCATGGGCCTCCCTGAGAGTTGATCAGCGACCGAGGTCATCAGTTCACCGCTGATGTTGTCGAAGAACGCCTTAGTTTGTGTCAAACGCATTTCCGACATTCTACCCCTCATCATCCTCAAACAAATGGGTTAACCAAGCCAACCAACCGGACACTCACCAATATGCTTTCAATGTACGTCGCCGCCGACTACAAGGACTGGGACTCTGTTCTACCATTTATAACATATGCATACAATACCGCTCAACAGGAAACAACAAGTTACAGTCCATTCTTTCTCCTCTACGCCCGGTCTCCTCGACACACCCTTGACACCATCCTCCCGTTCTCCACAGACGACAATCCTGGGATGGCTGAGATCCTCTTCCGGGCTGAAGAAGGGCGCCGGATAGCCCTCCTGAGAACTGTCGCCTCACAAAAGCGCTCGAAATCCCGCTGACGACCACCATCGCCACGTCACCTACCTCACTGGCGAGATGGTCTGGCTTTGGTGTCCACTAAGGAAGCGTGGCTTAAGTCAGAAACTGCTCGCGCACTACATCGGTCCCTATGTTACCCTTGTGAAAATTAGAGACCTCATCTATTTGATTGCGCGCCTCACCAAAAGTGGCCGACGTTCTTTACGAACTGAGCTTGCTCTCGTCGCGCGTCTGAAACCCAGTCATCCTCGTGCTGACGATTGACTCGTCCGGAGGGCTTCGCCTGTGACAGGGGAAGTGTTACAGACTTAGTCTCAAGCAGAGCACGGAGAAGGGACGAAGGAAGAGAAAGAATCATTGGTTTCTGGGGCTAGCAGGCTTCACCTGGTCCGGATGCCACAGCACTGTAAATAAACACCCCATTTCTTATTTCACCGTAACAATATCATGACTGTCCTGAATGCTTTGACTACTGAATTCATTATAGAACTATTCTTCTACTTCGACTACCACATCCCCTGTTATTGATGACATTGCCCGCCTTGTCCCTTAGCGCATACATCCGATTTTGCCTGTGCTAATTTCTCTTCACTTCTCTAAGGTGTCACTTTTTAATTCATGCAGGATTTTCTCCATGTTATACTTATGTCAGACACTTTCCACCTATTTATCAGCATGATAGCTTTGTACTGCTGTCATATCTGTTGGGTACGAGGATTTCATCCTTTAGAATTTCTTAATCAACTATTTCGCTGCTTAGACAATTTGCTGGTATCCTCTCTAACATTCCTACCACCTACTTGTGGCGGGCATTGAGAAAACGTATCTCTGGTGGTTTCATTCATTCCTTCTACCCCAGTCTTCTTCCTCAGTTAATGTAAATATCTCGCGATCCTGAATCATTCTACTTTCCATTTTACCACTAATTATTTGATCGCTTTCTCTCTTATTATTCTGTTCCGTTCCATGTTCAATCTAGACTAATTAGGGGCCTTACATTGTTTTGTCACTGTACCACACCTGTCCGAATTTCTCCGAAGCATGCATAATACTAAAATACGAATGCTGTATGTAGTCAATTGCATTTTGATTTTCCCGTTAATGTTTTCCATGTCAACTTGCTGTCTTTTGTTCTCTGCACCGCGCATTCATGATTTCTAAGGTAATGCACTCTACAAACTCAACTAACTCCCCTCTGCTGTTCTTAGAACCAATTTCATAGTCAGCCACTGACGGTCCCCTAGTCTGCTTTTTGCGCGTAGGTTCGTATAATAATTCATGTATAACACTAAGCTTGATTACGATGCCTATAAGCTGCTCATTACTGCTAAATAATTTATCTATGTTGCAGTTATATGCTTAATTCCAAAGAACTCTGCTCCTAGCTTTCGTCTCTGGTAAACCTCTTAGCAGGATAGATGCCTGCTCTTCAATACAGGATATGATTAGTTTGACCTACAAACCTCACCTATTTCTATGACATACATTTTCATGGCTGCTAGTTCCTCTAACAGCACTGCAAAACTAGACCCACTAGCAAATGTTCTAGCGTGAAATACTGCCGCGGTCAATTATAATGGCGGCCTGTCCGCAGCTGGACATTATTACCATTCTTCGCAGCGTTACAGGTCAGACCACCGCCGTGCGCGTTTGCTCCGCAGCCGTTGGGAACTGATGGCCTTTGGGTTTTTGGGGTATTTATAGGTGTTTTCGGCCATTTACTACAACAATGGGGCCAAGCCCTGTTCTGGTGAGAAAGTGAATTTTCGGAGGTGTTCGCCGGCTTCTTGTCGCACGCCAAACCTGGTTAACCAATTAAGTCAGGAAATGGAGCTTCGTTTCTATAGTGGAGAATTGCGCGGAACGGTATATTCTGCCCCTAGCCCATCACTGCCATTTCTTTCTAAAATAATTGACCATCCTTGTAATGCCCCTGTGCGCAATGTAGGTAAAAAAATAAATAAATAAATAAATTTCGTCCATAAAAATAAGCTAATACATACCAACTACAGGGCAGGAACTCTATATCAGAGATCACAGTGCCTCCTAACATTTGGACGACACCTCTATCTCTACAACCTAACACTTCTGACAGCAGAAGACAGACCTGCCATGAATTTTTAGGTTTACACTTCACCGCATGAGAGGTAGATTACTGCAAATTACTACAGGATGGCGTGTTCATGCAAAAATGACGCTGCAGGAAAGAGCAACTAAGATAAAACGGGGCCGCAGACTTCCCTAATTATTTTAGGGTTATCTTAAAGGTCACCGCAAGCTGTCCTCTAAAAATATTGATAAACTTGTCCTATACCAGAAAGGCAGAAAAGCAGCCTGAGGCAAGCGACTTTTCAAACCCTGCAATGGGGCCCTTGACTAATATGACTAGAAGGTAGCAGCTATCCTATTGATACAGCAGTGGTGTCCACAGTAATAGATGTAACCTAAAAAGTGCTCACGAGCGCTAGTTTTGGTTTGGAAGCTGCTCCATAACCTAGGCGAGTGAAATAGCAGACTGTCTGAATGGCCAAACTACAGACATTATTTCAAGCGGCGTGGCGTTACTTCTTCAACGACATTCCACGTAACAACGCCCGCATATTGTGACCAGTCAGACTTCATGAGGAGCTCCATATTTTCAGAGTATCAACGGAGCTGTAAAATAAGTAGCTGATGGTAAAGAAAGACTTCCAAACTTTGTTGTCTGCGCAAAATTCATACCGTCCAGTATCTGCACACCTTCCCTTGGTGCTGGCATTGACCAGTAGTTTATCGCATCACATGATATACCAAACATCTAAGCAGTCTCTAAAACAGCAAGAGGCCTTAATGCAGTAACGGAATACAGCGCTATTTAGCGTCCCCCTGGATAAATAAAGGGGGCTGATCAGACGCGGCTATATCACCGCTGCATCCGCTAGGACCCTGTACTATGTGTTCTAACCATCAAGATCGTGTAGACAGCTTAACAAATAATTTCTTCAATTTGTTTACTTATTCGCCCATTGATCCCACCCGTTCATACGCTTGTTGTAATTAGTGTCGCAAGATGCCAGGTTCGCACCTTGGTGTCTGCATGCCGTGTGAGATACATAAGAGTGGTTTTACTCACACTGCCATAACAACCTTTGTAAGGGTCTTTCGGTGCCGGTAACCATACGCTGAAAAGCAGAAAAAAATAAAACCATTCTTCATTCTTTTTACATCTGCGGCAGCACAATGTACCTTCCAAGGGCGTAGAGATGACAGAGTTAGGTAGAATTTTGAGTAGTTCCGAAAACTACAGGGCAAAAGAACACAGCTGCTGCATTTTAAGCCAGATCTATCCGGTAAGCAAGAAATATTAGGAAAATGAACAATAAGCAGCGAATGTGGAAAAGCACAAGGAGTGGGGCCGTACCACTATATGATAGCACTGCAGAACGAGGGGAAGATTGCTACAATATATCAAATACTACGAAACGAGGCTTGATGGGGAGCCTTAGTCCGCAAGGCAACGTTCCGGCAAGTGAACCAATCTTCTTGGCAACACTTAGACAAGTCTTGTCAAAAAGTTGGCTTGTGGACTGAGTCTCTTGCTTCACCCTAGTTCTGTTTTGCGCACATTACCAAATGCAATTCAATAATTCCATCTAATCGCTTATAAACACAGTGTAGTGCTTAGGAACGCAAAGGCGGGAATTATATAAAAAGTATACCAGTACTGTGCGGAGTGCAGTAGTTTGAGCCCAACCACCGGGGGCTGCCTTTCGATGGAGGCGAAACGAATAGACGTTCAAGTGCTGCGCCATTTCAGTGTGCGTTGAGATCTCCAGGTTCTCGAAATTACCCCACAGCCCTCCATTACGGCTCCTCTTTCTCTCTTTCTGCTTTTTCGCCCTCCTTCATCCCTTTCCTTACGGCGCGGCTGAGGTGTCCGCAGAAACAAGTGTGACAGATAGTGCGTCTTTCCTTTCCTGTGTCAATTCTTTTTATTATTATAGTCAAGAAATATTACCTCTTTCCTGGGTACCTTGATACATGTGTTTCATACGTAGGATTCTTGAATGAAATGTAATTTATCCTTGCTTCTTTACAGCCCCTCGAACTATATAACCTAGCGGGCGTAAAAATATGAAGCATACATCGTATGCAGGGATGTTTAATTTGTACTATTTTCGTTATTTTTATCAAGTCTTAGGCCCAAAGCTGGGCCCAAAATTTGAATGTAACCTTAACGGTTTCCATTCAGTTTTAAGAATTAACAGGCAAAATGTGTGTCAAATAAATGAAGATCGCACTTAGACCAATGCGCTAATTTGCTATAAACGGATATCAAATGTAAAGGGAAAAGCGTAATGAGTGTCAGTGCATAAATACCAGCGAAGTGAAACAATTTGTAAGTGCTAATTTGAAGCGGGCAACCAGGGACTCTTTCGCCCATTAATTCCACCGATAGCAAGAAAAAAAAGACAATTGCTTCCACCGCAGCTCCGCAAAGGTTTGACGTACACGTATTGCACCCAAACACTACAGACTCAGAAGTAAAGCCTACCCGCCACCACACAGCTCACTCCCGATCCTTCCCACCACGAAGCAGGTGAACAACCGACTATGCTAGATTTACAACAAACCGGGGCACGTGGAACAAGTCTCAAACAAGGAATGCTCAGGGAAACGCGAACCGGTGATAATTGGTTGTAGGCGCCTGTCGCCGTCGGCTGGAAATTCTCGCGGTGGCAACGGCGGAAATGAAGAAGCGCACTGCCACGCCAAGTCGCCACCGGTTGATCCCTTCGCCTGTAGGGCCCAAGGAGTGTCCTCCCGCTCACAGTGGAAATGTGGCAAAAACGCATCGGAGGTGCCGCCCGCAGTGCTGCTGAAATAGCGTAGCCGCTGTTTGAGAGGAGGGGATGGCGACGCGAGTTGGGGGCACGCCCTGTTTATTAGAATAAGGCGGGTGACAAAGGTCGCGCAGAGTGGTGCGAGAGGAAGAAAGCGCCGCATCTTGTGGCGGCTACTGCTTGCCAGCCAAGTTGCAAGGCGAAGAGAAATGTTTCTTGGAGTAGTAAGCAGACTATTTCTGCCAACGGGTATTGGCAGAGCTTGCGTGATGTGCAGCTTCACCGGGAACGCTGAAGGCAACTACAATGTGTATCTGCTGAGAGGTGATGCCACATTGCTCGCCTGCCAAGGCTGAAGGACGAGGAAGAGGCCATTACATCCCCTTTCCGAGTCGTAATCCCGAGAAAGTTTGGCAAATGATTTCTCCGGTACTTTCATGACTCGCCGTTGGCAGGTCATAAGAGTAGCAGTAAGACGTGCGCAAGTTTCGCTGTGTCGCTGCGCGGCCAACCATAAGAAATAACGTGACGGAATACGGCAGTACATGTTATGTTTGCCAGGTCGATAAGTCTCGTTCGAGTAAGCCTGCAGGCATGTTGCAGCCGTTATTGTCCATGTGAAGTGGTCGCATGCAATATCTGAGGACCCCTCTAACGTTCTGCAGGCGGAAACGAATTTATCTTGGTAATAACGGAACACTATTCCATGTAGGTGGAGGTGCTCCCCCTCAGACAGCTTGTGTGGGAACCTATTTGGGAGCAACTTTCAGAGATATTCACTCGTTTTTGTTTTTCTTCCGCCCTGATCACAAACAATGATTCCTACTTCACAAGAAAAGCGTTTTTGAATTCCTCTCGCGTGCTTCAAATCTGTCATGGTAGCACGAGTCCTTATCACGCTGAGAGCAATATCATCGAGCGGCTGAATGTTCGCGGAAGAGAATGCTGGTTGCGACAACCGAGCCGCCCAGAGATTGGAACACACAGCTGTCCTAAATGGCGTTCGCCCCTAACCCGAACGTGAAGAGCTCAGTGGCTGTGACACCCACTTGAATTTTGGGAGAAAGATGTCACTTCTTCACTAGAGAATGCTCCACCGGACGCGATGGGGCCTGAACCCCCTCCGCTTGCGCAGCACGCGGCAAGCACCGCGAGCGTCTTAAGCTGCACAGCGCGCAGATCACAAAAATCTCGATATCGCGCACATGGGGCAAGAATATCTGTACAAGAAAGGCCGTTGCCACGTCATTTTCAATCCGGGCGACGTGCTACTGAAGAGAACGCACCGGTTTAGTAAAGCACCCAGCCGAAAAAAACTACAGAACTGTGTCAAAATTACGACAAAATGTCCTGTAGTTCTGTCGTA
The DNA here is from genome assembly GCA_023969395.1 of Amblyomma maculatum. Lineage (NCBI taxonomy): Eukaryota > Metazoa > Arthropoda > Arachnida > Ixodida > Ixodidae > Amblyomma > Amblyomma maculatum. The sequence goes on along the minus strand of JAJIZL010029855.1, from coordinate 110,544 downwards.
ACCATCAGACTTTTCTGTAGTTCTGTAGCACTTTTCTGTAGTTCTGTAGTTTTTCTGTTGTATATTTCTGTTGTCTGTAGTTCTGTAGCACTTTTCTGTTGTAACTACAGAAATTTCTGACGTTACGACAGAATGTTCTGTTGTCACAGCAGGTTTCCCGTCAAAAACCGCACAGAAATTCTGTCGTAACATCAGAAAATTTTCTGTAGTTTTTTTCGACTGGGCAGCACATGCTTTAGCCGCGTCGCTACGCACAAGGGGGTTGAACCCTACGAAGTTACGGCACGGACATTGCCGGTCACGTAATACCTCGGCTCTGTACAAATGGTATAGCCGGGCACGTCGCTGACTTGAAAGCTTGTCATCTTCACAAGAAAAAGGGAGATCTCTTCCCAAGTAAGACGGACGGGCAACCTGGTTTACACTCGATGGTATAACCTAGAACTAATATAATGCACTACTGCCTGTAATGTCTGCTTCTTTCATAATTCATTGTGATAAGATTTTGCAGCAGCCAAAGTGGGGAAGACCTTTCGTGGTCCGGGAACCATATCCGGCATCTTGTCCAGGAGGAATCACACTGCATATTAAGGGGAACTCCTATTTCGTCGCAGTTTCGCCACGCCGGCTTTCATTTAAACATAGCAGTATTGGCAGCCGCTGCCCGTGCCCGGTGCTAATTCTCGGAGACCCAAGAGCATCGGGGTGTAAACGCCCGCAGGAGAGATGCTCAGCAGAATCCGACAGCGCGCCACATGATGGGTCGAATGCAGTATGCACATGCTGTCGGGCGCCTCACCGGCGGCGAGGCGAGAGCTCGAGTCAGAGTTCCTGCCTGCCTGGTGGACCCGATGAAGAAGCATCACTGGGCCGCTTCCTGGTGTAACAGTGGCCGAGCGCACAGCTGCGCCGTGACTCCTGGGATATGGCCGCCACCGGAGACGGGTCTGAGGGAGCCGTTCTACCACGCCCACTGCCAATCTGAAGGACCCGCTGAGCAGAGCTGCTGCGCCTGAAGTGCTGCTCTCCTGCTCATGTGATCAGGCATCTCGCCAGAACCCTAAGACAAGTCAGCATATGTCGACGGCTTGGCCTAGTACGTTGTCTCCGACTGCTGCTGGATTCCGGATCGGATGTTGAGGGGGCAGGGAGAAAATGTGGGTCCTGGACCAAGCGCATTCAAATCCACGCGCATTTCCCGCACTTCCCATTGCGGCATCCGCAAACCCTTTAGACATCACGTGCGGGGTCTGGAGAACCCGTCGTCACTTGAAGTATGCAATCGAAGCCTACTATCGCCTCACGGGGTCCATTATTCTTGGTCCGTGCGTCGTTGCTGCCTGGCTCGTCATCTGCCTGCTACCTACGGTCTCTCACGGGCAGAGGAATCACCTACAGGTTTGAAGAGGACTTTCCTGGGGAAAAACCACTGACGCTGTGAGGCATTCCAGCCCTCCATATCGTTTGCCAGAGCCTGAGTTTGTGTTCTGCGCACGCTCGTGAGTACAGTACATTCGCCGGCGAACAGTCTTGCGTTCTACGCATAAGCTATATCTGCAAATTCCACAACGATGGCACCTGTATCTTCATTTCTTTCGCAAGCCCGAAATTTGTGACCTTGTAACTGCAGCTATTCAGTCGGCGCTTCATTCTTACATTATTACCAGGGTAAAACGCGGTGTTTGAACAAAACGGCATTTGGTGACGGAGATACAGGACTAGGAAAGATACACAACTGCCCTGAACCGAAATTTTTCTGCATTTAATACCTCTTTAAAGGAATAATAGAAACATTTGAGGCTGATTATACAGTAGTATTTAATTTTCAGAATGCCGCCTATCACACAGTTAAGCGCAGCGGCTTCTTCTGTGCCATATTCACTCCACTTGACAGCGATGGCACGCGCTCGTTGAGCCGCTTGCTCTTCATTGCTGGCGATAGATGGCGTGCGCCACGCAACCTCCTCGAAGCCGAATTGAAAGTGTTGTCGTTGCGCTCCTACTTTGCCATGAAAAGGGCAGGTACGCTAGACAATGAAAATTAAGACATTGTCTTATCGTGCCCGGCGCGGCATAGGAGAAAGTCATAGACGCTATTCTAAGCGGTTGCGTTCCTCAATGGTCCCCGCCCAGAGGCTTCAGTCGGCATCTGGACCATGTACTGCTCAGACTACGGCAAGCAGTAATGAACACCGTTCTGTTCTGCCCCGCCTCGCAACTGGGAAGCTTGTTGCTGACTCTATCTTCTTGCATGCGGACTTTACTGGGCGCCTGTACCGGGCAAAATACTTCAGAAATTTGTTCGGAATGGTATGCACTTAAGGGAATTAAGCTAGGCCAGTTTGAAATGCCCCATGTATGTACGGCCACCTAAAAATTAGCGCAAACGAATCTGGTGACAAGAGGTGATATCCTGGTCAAGGGCTGTTGGTGTCTCGTGGACACACATCTAAAGATAATGAAATAAAGTTATGAGCGCTTGGAAGATGTCACAAAACGAGGGACCCATGCGCACGGAAAGGTGACTTTCAGTTTCACGGACACTTGCAAGTGGTTTAAATAGAAGAGTCGATAAAGCTTAACCGGGGTGCTGTTTATCTCGTTGAGGGAGTGGCCGTTGGTGACGCCACACATCTGCGGACTATACGTACAAACCATAGTTTTATTACCGGCGGCCTACCGCTGTGCCTCCGATTAAAAAGTGCCGGCCGCATTGCGCACCTTACTCAAGTTATCATGGCGATCTGGTAAGTATAAGCATTTCCGCCTACAGCGCGCCTCCGACAACATGTGGAAGTTGCAACGTGCGTGGTCCCACCGTCGTGACGGAAGTCTGGAGGCGGCATCGCCGTCCCCGGACAGACAAGTGCAAGCTCAGTTAACATTTCCATGGTCACCATGGCGACTTCTGAAGATCTGGTTTTTGCAGTGTTGAATTTGCGAGGCTTTAGGTTTTAGGTGCAACTTCGATTACCTTTCAGCAGGTGGTGGCTTGATTTTGTCGCTGTCTAGTAAAAGATTGAAAGTGAGCAAGAGCTAGAGAAGGAACTAACGCCTTTTTTCGCCAATTGCAATTATCATGTGACGCATGTTGCTGGTTTGCTGGCGGATCGCTTCTTGTTTTCGGAAATGCTCACCCTTATTCTACATACTTAATAACGGCAGTGAAGGGGGACTAATAAGCTGTCATTTATACTCCACAGTAACGCCATTAGACCGATCAATATTTTTGCGCTCAATATTGCGGAGTAACGTGTCGATATGATACATTCGTGCGAGCTTTGTTTTGCTCCAAGCACCGGCAAAACGAACGGTCGGACTTTTGAGTGTTTGTATGTATGCCGGGCGTTCTGCCAAGTGTTGACTTACTAAACGCATTCCCGAAACAAGAGCATCTAAGCGGCGGTCGGGTCCGGAGGACCACTGCCGGAATTAAAGCAAGGAAGTGGATATATATAGGCTCCCGCGAAGCGCATTGACTGTTTAATCGTGTCATCCGAGCTGGCCGCTGTCCGCAGCTGGGAGGAGTTGCCTGCTTATAGACACTAATTGGATCTCCGAGGAGTTGGAAGTACGCAAAGCTGCCAGAAACTCGGCGAGGAGGACTCTGGAAGGAAGATAGAGAGGATCGGAGGGGGCACGGCGACCAGTTGACGTGGAGTCGAAGACGAGAAACTGGTTTCGGGTGCCATGGTGAGAGGCCGCACCCTGATAGCGAAGTTGGGCTGCAATTTGTATATAGCTGTAAATAAATTCAGTAACTGGAATTAGAAATGTCAAGGTTAATTAGGAGAGGAATGAATTTTGAAAAAAAAAAAAATATTAGAAGAAAGAAAAGAACGTTTTTTGAAGTAACCCAGGTAGCACACAATGTGGGCCCCAGTAGGTCCGATGTAGGCAAGTGGGGCTGGGGCAACCATCATAAAACCTGCATCAGTCCCTGATGGGGCAAAAGTGGGCAAGCCCCATTTGGGCTTGCCCCTGTTCCTTCTGCATAGGTCCCATAGCGGCGTTGCTCGGGCTAATGCAGAGTACATTTCTGCATCCAGACCACAAGGGTCCCTTGTCGGATATTTGAGGGCAATCCAACCTAAATGTGAGCTCTTTATGGGAAAGCCATCAAAGATCCGAAATGAGGCCGCCCCTATTAAATCTTTGTGGGACCAACTTCGGCCTTAGTGGGGCAAAAAAAAACGGACATCCCCACATGCTACCCTGATCGGCCCCTTGTAAGTTACTTGAGGGCAGGGGAAATATGAATAAGAACCCAATTTGGGCAAGCCCTCGTGAAGCCCAAATGAGGCAGCCTTAGCTAAACCGCTTTAGGTCCCACATAGGCGGTAATGGGGCTGGAAGGCAGGTGGGCCCGCATGATACCAAAATCTCTCCCTTGTGGCGAATTTGAAGTCACGTGCAACAGCAAGTGGGCTTTAGGTTCAAAAACACCCAGCTGAATTAGGGCTGCCCACACAACACCGGTGTAGGTCCCACATCGGCCGTAATGGGGCTAGAAGGCGTGCGTCCAATTGTGTAATCATTCTTTCCAACCTTTATTTGTATTAGATGCTGCCCTAAATTGCTATTATTTGTATAACAGTTGTTGCCATATTTAGTCGGTTAGAAATATTACATGGATTTAGGTTTCGCGCTCATGCAAATTGCACTAAAAATACTAAAACATACAGATTGCTAACTCTTGCTCTTTATGTGGTTGCTGTGGACAGCCTGCAACTCTGAGCACTCAGAACACACACCTCCATAGACTGAGAAAGATGTACATGAAGTCTTTTAGGCTAGACTAATGTTATGAATTATTGTAAAATTTAATATTGTGGCTGTTTCGAAAGTGCACACATGTATAAAATAATTACTTAATTTTGTGCATACATATTGATTGCTAAAACTTGGACTAGGGTTTCCCATCAATTTCCTGCGTCGAACTCCTATGAGAATAATGTGGGCAAGCCCAAGCGCGGCTTACGCTATAGAACCCGCATCGGTCCTGTCATTATCTGAGGGGCTTACTGAAATAAAAAACATCTTCTGCCAGACCGGCTGCCCGAATCTGTCCAAAGTAGGACCATCGGGGGGAGCTGGCGGATGTGCCCTATTGGCAATGCGGGAAAAAGGTGGGCAGTCCCGCAAGGGCTGCCTGCATCGGTCCCTAGTGGGGTCCATCGGGGCTTTGTCGACAGCCCCCTTCAGGCCTACGTCAGCCCCTCTTGCAGCACCCAAATTGATCCCACCGGGGTTGTCCTGCATTGCCTACATCGGACTCACCGCGGTCCAACCTTCATAGCCCACTTTGTGCTACCTGGGAACTGCCACACTCCTAAATTGTGATAGGTATGTGTTGCTAATGGGAGACCCGTTTATGTCACCTGAATGATCGTGCCATGCTTACACTGTAAACCAAAATACACCCTTAAGGGTGGATATCAATGTGTATAACACCCTTACACCCTTCAAAAAGGTTAATTCTAGGTTGAAATGTACCCTTAAAACAGGTAATTTTTCATATTTGCCCCTTCTGCTGCAGAAACTGGGAAAGGTGTTTCATGCCAGATACACCCTTTCACAATGGGTATAAAGAACATTTTTTACCTTCGCACCCTTTTTTAATTTTGCACTTTTATACCGTCCTTTTCGTTTTGGAAATTTCTTTACTACGTACTGCGTGGCCAAGCAATGCTCAGTTAAGTGATCAAGGCCTTGTACTTCCCAAAATATCCAGTATGTGCTGCAGACAACACAGTTGCTTTCTTTTGCTTTCAGAATGGTTAAAACACATCAAACATTCAACGAGAATGAACACACATAAAACTGTACTCTTGGAAAACAATTTATTGAAACCATTCAGGGGACATGACAGACAGTTACATGCTATCAGAAATATGACTTTGGCTTCAAGGCTAGAAGAGCAGATTCTCAATAGCAAGAAACAATGTGCTTGACCATGGCCTGGTCTTTAGGCAGAAGCAATTTGATGTGCTGCTATGAAGCGCTGAATGATGCGCATCAGGCTGATTAAATATCTGATCAAATATACAAAAAGCCAATGTGCTGTCATATATGCCATAGTGCTTTCTATGATGTCTGGAACTCTAAGTACAGAATTAAAAAACAAAGTCTCTTGTGCCTCTGCGAGGATGATGCTGGTGAATCCGATGCATGGTGTATAAGCTTCTCTTTATCCTGAATAAGAAACCAAAATGAAGAACACAAGTTAAAATGTTTGCTATTTCTACCAATGACAGCATTGTTGCCATATACTGGCTTACAAATTTTTGTCAGCAAAAGCTGTTATTGCAGTTTGGTAAAATATTTCACACTTTAGAACCTGCCAGGCACAACAAATCAGTCCGTCTTCAAAATTTCTATAAAAAAACTGTCCAAGTCTAAGGCTTTTCTTTTTTTTAATACCAGTCTATAAGCCCTTTTAATCAATTTTCCTGGCTATCATATTCAGTGCAGTGTTTAGAACAGACAGATCAGACGCACATGTGTGGAACATTGTGGCACTGCTTCAAGTACCTTGGTTTTTGTCCCTGTTCAGCCACCTATATGTAGAAGACATTTTTTTTTATTGAGTGGAAAACTCCTACTGAATAAAATCTGTTGCACCAGTAGCCAGATCTAGTATGCACCCTGATCATATATATAAATAAAGAGTTCTACTTATGCACATTACCAGACCGACTTAGGCCTAAAGAGGAATGTACCAACAAAACTGATGCTTCATTCTCATGCACAGAGGAATGTGATTATTATCTTCAAATGTTTTTGCATAGCTGCGCTCGAATAATATGCGCAAAAATACAAAATAACATCGAGTCCAAATCTAAAACACATTTTGAGGCTTCACATATTAATTACAAATATTACAAATGAAATGAGACTACGATTTCTTTCAGCAGTATACAAGGGTCTAAATACCAAAACAATATTCCAGTTAGCACACACTGTGTACAGCATAATGCTAGCTCAACTCACCAAAGGCATAGAAGTTGCTCCCTTTGCTCTCGGTTGATCCAGATGTTTGGACAGCAAGCAAAAGACGCATGCAGCTTAGATGTCTGTAACATAAAGACACAAAAATGAGCGAAATTTGAGGTTTTGGTCTAGTCTTGGTTTAGAAAGAACAAGGCACTATGAAAGCTGACAATAAAACCCAGAGCTGCATCAGTGAAAATACTGAGCGCAGGAATAAAATTTTCTGAATGTGATATGATTTCGAAGCTCTCAAACTGTGGCTAAAATGTATGTATTGCCATAGTAGATGGCTACACATTTATATCACTATATTAGAGGAGCCATTCCACCACTAAGGTCTTTTCCTCTAATGGGGCTTCAGCTGCAGCACTGTAATAAAAAATTACAGCGGTGCTTTTAAGCCTGATCATGTGCAGAAATTCAGAAGCATTCAAGTTCCATGCCTCGTTCCATTATGAGTTCTGTGTTTCGTTGCCTAGAACCATTACCTAGGTGCCCTTTCTATCGTTGAAATTATGGGAATCAAGAAACCAAATTCCGGGAGTGGCCCACTGAATCTGGTAATCACAACTGAGTCTTATACTCAATGTAAGCTGGATATAAAATCTGGACAAATTTGGTTGAATTCAAATTTCAGGGATCCAGAGGTTGTCCAAGGTTTCGATAAGGCCCACCTAAATATGAAAGTCATCACAGAATTGGTCACACTCAGATAAGATTAGACAGAAATGTTCGACAAAATCACAAGAAGGTAAATTTCAGAGGGAACCTGCCTTTGTTTGGAGGTATGCACTGAATTCGTCATAGTCAAATTAGGTCAGAAATTGATTTTCATCCAACGTTTAGAGGTTCAGGGGGCCGAATTTTGGAGGTTCCCAACCAACATGTGGTCACCTAAATCGGTCATACTCATATTACATTAGACAACACCATCAGCCAGACTATACCCACTGACGGGCAAAGGCATATCTCCATATTTTTCCAATTAGCCCTTTTCTGTACCATCTGCATTCATTTGAACCCCACAAACTAAACCTCATCTACCCACCTAACTTTCTGCCACACCCTGCTATGCTTTCCAGCCCTTGAAATCCAATTTGTTACCCTTAGCAACAATCAGTTATCCTATTTTCACAATACATGCCCGGCACATGTCCATTTCTTCTTTTTGATTTCTACTAGAATAACATTAACTTTAGTTATTTTTCGGACTGACCGGTTCTACAGTTATTGCCTGTCCTAAGTAGACAAATTCGCCTACCATTTCCAGTGCTCCATTTCCTATTGTAAACTGCTGTTCTTTCTTGAGGCCGCTGAACATCACTTTAGTCTTCTGCATATTGATTTTCAGGCCTGCCTCTCTTTCTGCTTTTCCTGCCTAGGTCACCAAACCTCATTTGTAGTTGATCTCTTGAATTACTTAAGAAGGCAACGCCATCAGCGAATTGTAGATCCCTTCGGTATTCTCCATCAACTGTTATCCCTAACTGCTCCCATTACAAGTCTGAATACTTCCTCGAAGCAAGCTGTGAATAGCACTGAGGAAATAGTGTCTCCTCCCTAACACCATTTTTGTATTGCAATTTTGCTGCCTCTTTCATGCAGAATAATGGTTGCTATACAGCCACTACAGATATCTGCCAGTACTTTCACATACGGTTTGTCTACACCCAGATTCTGCAGTGAGCAATGCCTGCACGACTGCCGAGGTTTCTACTGGGTCAAACGCTTATTCTCAGTCAAGGAATGCTATGTGTAAGGTCTGGTTGTATACCGAGCATTTTTCTATCAGCTATTCTATTCTAATACCAGTGCTGCGACAGGGGAAAAAGATGAGAAGGAAGGAGAAGCGCTACTAACAACAACAGTGTATTTGAAAAATACACAATATACTTACGAATGACAACCAAAAGTGCAAGCGCTTACTCCTTACCCCGTAAAAAAATTAGAACAGACATTAGGTATCTGGATACGAAATTTCATTCATGTGTATTTACTGAAGGGTTGCTTAGGCACGTGTTGCTGTTCTTGTCTATAGGCTTCATACAATTCCGTTGTCAATTGATCTTTATGTCTGAACATAAATTTTGCCCGGTTAAAGAGAGGAGCACATGCTTTTTTTGACACATTAGACACACTTGGTCTGTTCAGGAGAGTCTCAGTAATGTAGGGCTAAATTTGATGAAGGAGCACCATTCAAAGTCGTTTTACGTTTTAATATTATAGTTCTTACCTCATTTAAAAGGTATGTCATAGACCACGCCCTCTCCACATGGCACATAATGAAACTCATGTTCCACTTGGAATGCTTTTTTTTGCTTCTTTTTTGTTTTCATTCTCTGGCTCTTCTGTCAAAAAAAGCCCAAAATTTTCCTAGCTTATTAGGAGCCTAAAATATTACATCAACCGCATATCTAGTGCTAACTTTTAAGCCTAAATGATGGATGTATGGTATCACTGCATACCTCTTTTTATCTCTACTGGAAGGCCCCCGTGGATTATGTTTACCAAACGACTGTCTTTTTCAGGATTTTATTGCAAGCAAGTGTTATCACGTCATTAGGAAAGCCGGCTTACCTTATCCTCTGGACCTGCGGCTTGAAACTTTTGTCTATATCGCGGATGCATGATTTAGTAATTGCTGATAAGCATGGCACTGCTATGCCGCACTTAACTATCTTCGAATGCTCTGAATGATAACTAAGTAAAGGCTTTTCCGACCCATGTATAAAGAACCAACAAATGTGATCTTCCTTTTTTTCCAACAGCCAAGATTGAAGCTGATTTTATTTCGTATTTTGAAAGTAAATATTGAAATTTGGAAAAAAAAATAAAGTACTGAAAAGAAATCAGCCCCAATCCCTGGATGTTTGAATGGAAGGAAACGAAGATCACATTTGTTGTTTCTTTCTACAGTGGTTGGAAAAGCCTTTACTTATTTATTGTTCTGGGCATTTAAATATAGTTAAGTGCGGCATGGCAGTGCCATGCTTAGGATTAGCGACAACTAAATTATGCGTCCATGCTAGACAGAAGTTTCGAGCAGCAGGTCCAGAGGTCCAGGTTAGCCGGCTTTCCGAATCACTTGAAACACTTGCTTGCAATAAAATCATGAAAAAGATAGTCGTTTGGTAAACATGATCCACAGAGGCCTTCCAGCAGAAAGAAAAAGAAGGTGTCAGTGATATCATACATCCATTAGTTATCCCATAGGCGTAAACAAGTTGGCATTAAAGTTCTGTTTCCAGCTCCTAATAACCTAGCAAGAATTTATGCTGTTGTTGACTGAAGAGCCACAGAATGAAAACAAAAAAGAAGCAAAAGGAAAAATGCCTGCCAAGTGGAAGATGAGTTGCATTTTGTGCCGTATGATGAGGGAGTAGTCCATAACATACCTTTAAATTTGGCAAGAACTATAGAGGCCAAACCGGGAAATTCATAAACATGCTATTACACCAACACAAAACGCCTTTGAATAGTGCTCCTTCATCAAATTTAGCCCTACATTACTGAGACTCACCAGAACAAACCAAGTGCGCCTAATGTGTGAAATAAAAAAGCATGCCCTCCTTTTTTTTTACGGGGGGGGGGGGAGTAGCACATTCGCTTCTGGTTGTCTTTTGTCAGTATAATAGCTTTGTATTTTTCAAATAATCTTCACTTGTAATTATCATTTGTCGTTCCTGTTCTCTGTCCCCTGTCGCAGCACTGGTAAAGTTGTCGAAGATGTACCAACTAACTGAAATGTATGTTTTACTATGGTATGGATATGATCGAGAGTAGAGTATAGTACCCTTTCTAAAACCCTGGTTGATCATTTGCTTGACAGACGTCTAAGGTTGGCCTAATTCTGTAAGCAATTGCCTTAGTAAACCTTATATGTAACAGGCCTAATTCTGTAAGCAATTGCCTTAGTAAACCTTATATGTAACAGGTATTAAGCTGATTGGTCAGTAGTTTTCAAATCCTTGGCTTCCCCTTTTTATGAATTTAGATAGCGGTAACAATCTTCCATGATTGCGGTACCGTTTATGACACCAAGCATTACACCTAAAGGGTGGCTAGTTTTCCTAGCATGGCATCCCCCCATCCCACAACAAATCTGTAGTTACCTGATCCTCCCAATTGCTTTCCCCCTTTTCATTGTTTCTAAAGCTTTCTCAATCTCGTCCTTCGTCACTGGTAGAACGTCTGATGGCTTTTCACTACAGCCAATCTTTCTGTCCTGACTACTTCGGATGATACATTAATTCACCGCTTTAAGGCTGCCGTATTCTTTAGAACACGCTCAATTTTCTGCACGTAATATTTCCTTATGTAGAACACTTTGTACCTGTTGATTACCTTTGATAGCTTTGCCAGTTTTATTGTCTATTGGGTTGGAAGCTTTTATACTTTGGCATTTCTTAGTCAAATACTTCGTCTCATTAAACAGCTTACCGGTATCTTCTCTATCCTACCACCTACGTCTACCGTGTACCCAGTAGTGATATCACTGAAAGTATCCCTAATCATTCATACACAAGATTGTCATCTTCGGTTATAGCTGTATATCAAAACCGACTTTGGTCGTATCTGATGAAGTAAAATGTGGGGGTCCAGGGGGCCGAATTCTGGACGTTCCCCATCCCCAATTGGATATGCTCGAATACGTTAGACATATCCAATAGCAGCCCAGTTATCGTGAAACCAATGCCTAAAACAACTATGGATAATATAAGCTTTTATTCACACTCATCATTCTTATAAAGCACCTCTCACTCCTACTTGCTGCCTATGAGCCCAGTCTTTCTTGGTCCACTATTTCTGCACTTCTATGAACAATGTAAAGTGCATGATTCAGTCTTGCAATTTATTCAATATTGAAACTACTCACATTTCTTGTATCTTGAAGCAATACCCATTCATCAGCCTGGAGAACCACTTTCGTATCCCTGTTTGCACAGCCATAAGCCCACCATTCTTAATAAGGTTAAGTCATGCAGGAACTGCAAAGAGACCAGCATAAGAAAAAGGCAAAGACAAAGGAGAGATGTTAACTTGAAGCAGTTACTGCATGCAGCAGCAGACTTTCATGATTACAATATGCACTCACGAAGTACTCGAAATCACAGCCATATATTAGAAACTAGGACTGCAGTAGGCATCTGCTCCTATATTTCTCTGAAAAATATCAAATTGTTAAGTAAACCCTTGCCAACAAAGCACTTCATGAGTAAAGCATGATTAGTGCAGTGTCAATGAAACCTCACTGCATCAGTGCACGGCGTGATCTAGACAGCCATTTCTGCAAAATTGCAACAAATGTTTAGCCTTATGATCATCTCTTTGCATTAATTTTATACACTTACAAGTTGTAATGATGTTCCAGGCAAGAAGCGACCTTGTCAGTGTTGATGAATTGTACAATGATTTTCAGTTCAGCCACTCCACACTTACGTCAAATATTTTTTCTATATGGTTTAGGGCATTTAATACCCCAAAGCGGCTTAAGCTATGAGATACACCCTAGTTAGGGTTCTTGAAATTCCGCCCACTTATAGTTCTTTAACGTGCACTGACATTGTAAGCACACGGACACCTTGCTCTTTTGCATCCGCTGCTAAGCGGCTGCCACACATTTTAAGCAATCCAAATTTTCTCAACATGCCTTCATGTTTTTCACTGAATGGCAGTCTTAACACTGCTGTGGATGCTGCTATTGCCAAATATCACAGGAAAAATGGCAACTAAGATTAATGCAATACATTCTTCAGGAAACCCAGTATGTGTATGCATGAGAGAAAAGGTGTATTACCAAGCCACGCAATACATATATTTGTCCTTTCATACTGCGGCAACATTTTTTATTTTCTTCAGGTTAAGGGATCACCTATTCATCTTGTAGAATGCACTGATCTTTAACTGCTGCTGCAACATTTTTATTTTCTTCAGGTTAAGGGATCACAAGTTCCCAGTTAATATAAGGCCATCTCCAGGGCAGCATATTTTTGTTCCTTTCCTACTCGCCTTACTCCATGGGAAGCAAAAGCAAACATAAATTGCACCACTGCCCAAACATTGACAAATTCACTTGTCAAAACATGCACTGGTTGACTGCGGCTCACCCTCAATCCTTGTTCAGTCTCCTCTGACATTATGTAGCCTATTGCCTTAATTTTGTTCTGATCCATTTTAATGATAAAATACTGATATTCTGGCCATATTTGTACGCAGGCTCTTGTTGCCACATACTAGCCCGCTAGGGATGCTATAGCAGCTTCATACAGCATTTGAGTCCAGCTGTGGCTTCATTTAATGCTGTAGTAAGGGTTGTTTTTTATTCCAACTGTCACCTCTGATAAATTAGGACTTTATATTTGCCTCAGCACTTGGCCTTTTTGAATGACTTATGTAATTGATTGGACCTGAATTAATTTGGTCATATTGAGGCTCTAGGATATCTCACAATATATTTGGTTTCAAATACAGGCCTCAAAGGAAGCATATAGTGAGTTAGCATGTTGTTTTAGCACGATTTCAATACCAATCAACTTTTGCAACAATCGTAGCCATCCATTAGTAAAAGTTTGTTATGAGAGTGCTTAAGAATTCCCAATTTAATGACACATGAATAAAGAAGCCATGAGAATTTCTCTCTGCTCACACTAATATCAATGATAACCTCTCCAGACATTTTGCCTTTCATTCACTTAATTTCAGGGTTTTAAGAAACACTGATACTCAACATAATATTCAAAGTGGTGTGAAACAGGTTCCGGATGAAATCCAAATACCAAGAATGAATAAGGTATTTAGTGTATAGTTATACATATTGCTAGGAAATAAAGAAACACCAGCAACTAACGAATACAAGTGCCACTACAAGTTGTCCGTGTAGAATGAGAGGAAGAAGATAGCTACACTGTATGAAAGAGCACTAAACAAGGGTAGAGGGGTGAAGCCTCAGTTCGCAGGTTGAGCCAACATTTCAACAAGTGGACTTGTCTTCGTCAGGGCAGAGCGATCATCACTGACAGGGGTTTAAATACGGTTTTGATTTTGTTCTCGTCTGCCAGCCAGCGCTCCGATACCGTATGTGGACAACTACCAACTAGCCCAGAAAAATACCCTGCATGGATGTCTAGTCTATCGCATTAGCCGCTCGGCCACGACTGCACAGAAAAAAAATTCTCAAAAGCATTCTGCAGACCGCGAAGAAGGACACAGAAACACAATAATAACAGGACAGCAAACCACAGTGGCAGGTGTGGTTCACTGTCCTGTTATTATTCTGTTTCTTTTTCCTTCTCCCCTTTTGCGGAAAGCTTCTGAGAATTGTTCCCCTGCAGATATACTCCTTATCAGGACCTTTTGGAATGCATGTTGCTTTTCAAGAAAAGTGTGTCTGCATTAAAACTGCTTTAGGTGCCGACTAATCATTGCAGAAATAAACATACACTCGCCCCAATGTTCTGAAAAAAAAAAGAAGGAAACACGACGTTTCGGGCCCGTACGGGTCCCTTGATAACATGAAGCGCTGCATGGGACGACGGCGGCCTAAATATGGTTTGCATAGTGTTCGATTGTAGATCTCTGGAAGATTTCCACGTGTCCTGTTAAGAGCATGCCTCGTATTATGCTCTTAATAGGACACGTGGAAATCTTCCAAAGATCTATAATCGGACACCAGCCAATTTTAACCGCATTTAGGCCGCCGTAGTTCCATGCAGTGCTCTATGTGATCAAGGGACCCGTAAAGGCTATGAAATGTCATGTTTCCTTTATTTTTGAACATTTTGGCGAGTATATGTTTGTTTCTGCAATGTTCGCCAGACGGTAGTCCATGAAACCCTGGACTATGCTGACTAATCATCTACCCTGCACTGTAGTTTTTTCCTGCTGCTGCCACTTTTATTTTTTTCAGGCCACAGGATCACCTATTACAGGCTGAGAAATCCATACTGATTTTTTTTTTATTTTTCTTTCAATTCTTGACCTACTTTCTTCTCACGCACCCTCCTCCTCCTCTCCAGATTTTCTTCAGCGCATTTAAACTCCTGCCAGTGGTGACCCCTCCGCCCAGACGAAGACAAGCCAACTGGTCAAAACATTGGCTCGACCTGCAAACTTAGGCATCTCCCTCTACCCTTGTTCAGTGCTCTTTCATACAAGTTGTCCGTGACACTTACTTGTATTTGTTCATTGTTGACGCTTCTTTATTTCATAACATGCACCAACTAGCCCAGCAAACTGGAGTACTTACACGCATATTGTATCATTTATGTAGGATGGAGAACACATAATCCAACTTAAAGAGAAGCACTGCAGCCAGAACACACACCATTGGTCCACATGCCGCTCCTCAAAATTTTCCAGTTGCTAAAAAGTCAATGCTGTGAGATCCCATGTGGTATGTCCTGCAGATATAATGTAATGCCGTCATAAATACAATTGAGCAATGTGGTCAGAACAAAAATGTGGCAGAAGTGAGAATAAATAAAATAAGCTCTGTAGAGGTTATCACGCAGTGGTTTTTCACACACGGACAATATTTTTCACTTCCCATTTTTTCTCTTATACACCAATACTTAGCACCACAACACATTGGCTTTCCGTTCTAAGCAGTCTGACAACTTTGAATGCATTTTGATTTTTTGTTTCAATTAACGAATTGGTTAATTATACTCTATATTTCTTAATTAGCAACATCAAGCATTCAGTCTGAGCATTCTCCTGCATTTGAACTCTCTTTTCTAAATATATTTTTTTACAATGATATATTTACAATGATTGCATGAACTCTTCATCGCTTATAGCACGACAATCAATCATCTATCACTAGAAGCACAAATTACCATTATAAATATTTTTATGTACTCATATTTTCGGCATGCTGTGCCAACTACTACTTATAACTACTGCTAGTATTACTACTACTACTACTAGTATTACTATGCCGACGACTTTTCTACCGAACGTGCTGCATAAGCTGTCGCCTAAACTGAAGACAGCATGAAAGGAATGCAAAGCAACCAGATGCACAAACCAGCGTCCAGCGCCTGTGCAGATGATAGAGAAAATTTGTTTCAAATATGGTGCTTACGCAGTGTATCACATAGAGCTAAAATACAGCCCTTGAGCGCGCATGACATCAACAATTGACATGTGCCAAGGAACCTCTTGACGAGATGGAAATCGACCAAACGCATTCTCCTTGCCTTTCAAACTTGTCAAGTTTTAAACCTGGCAGAACGCAGAGGTCCTAAACTGTATGCGCTAGTAATCTCTAACATGCATGCATGGCTTCCAGGTATAATCGTATAAATCGAATGATTTCTCTTTATGTTTACTGTACAGCGCACCCCCCCCCCCCTCCCTCCTTTCTCGGCTGCGAGCTCCGAACACGTCTGTAACGCTTGCGATTACCTGAGCGTCAAACTCAGCAGTATGACAGGCATGCTTTCTGTAAAGCATGAGTTCTAAAATTTGCACCCACCATGTGCCAATACATAAGATCGCTTACCTTTAGAGGGAGGTCGAGCATCGTCGTGAAGACAACTAAGAACGCAAAGCACATAGGGAACGTCGAGGGCCACTTCTGTTCCGAGCGTATGTCAGGCGGCACATTGACAGCAGTCAACGAATCTACTCACATCTGCAGTTAAATACGCGCACAAAAACATTACGGTTCACTTCAATACGTCTCAAATATGTCTAAAAATGCCGTTGGCGTGAACAACGCACCGCCGCAATGCCACACGCTGAAAAACAAAATGATGGGAAAACGTCACCACGACGCTACCAGTGGCCACCTGGCGGCAGAGATGCAACGATGCAGCCTCGCTTTCGGTTTCGGTGTTATCGCGATACGAAACGTGTATTTTTCGTACAGCATCAGCAGCCAGAACGATTGCTACAGTTGCATGTATATTCTGCTCTGGCACCACGAAGGTTGCTCTCACGGCATGCATTAGAATAAGAAGCAAGCCCGCATCAAAACATGGAATAACTAATTACAAAGCACAGCGTTTTCTCATATGCACCCATAACGAGGTAACAAGGAGCTTTAAAGAAAGGCCGCGGCCTCCAGTTCTATAGGTACATGGAGCGCAAAAACTACTGATACATAAAAGTTGAGCTTAACTGAATGTTCATTTCCGCATTTGAAATGAATATGTGATGCCCCACATTTCGACTTTTCGTTACTTCCAATCTGAACGCAGCCCCGTTTTCGGGAGGGATGCATTCCTTCATCGGTTCCGCGTATCGGGTGGTAGTGTTGCTTTAACCGGAGTAGTGATCAGGTAGCGTTCTTTCTCGTAGCACAAATCGGCAGCATGAATTCAAGGACGCAAGCCTTTTCCCAACGGTGAGCGATGGGACCGATCGAGTTATGCGCTGCCCTGGTTCTACGCTCCACCATCAGTCGCCACCTTCAAAGGCCGGTGCAGTGATGTACGGCATCTGGCTACTCGTAGTGGGGTCATGCGAGGCAGGAAAGCCGGAAGGTGAGGTAGAGTGTTGGTGGTCTAGGCGTTAAATCTGTGGCCAAATAAAATAGCAACACGCAGTATGTTTGCGAGCTGCGCATAGTTAACAATGCGCCTGCAGTAATATGCAACTTTCTCCTGTAGATCGTCAGGATGCAAAAGAAGCGCTGAAAAAATTTTAATTCCGCAACGGCATTGCGCGCTCCGTTTGGCACCGTCACTGTAAGCCCGCATATCGTGCGGCGATACGCTGGTAACGGGGTGGATGAAATTGTTGGCTTCAGGTTAAATCTGATGCATGGACTCTGACCGGCGTAGTGCAGTGCTCAGATTTCGTATGTTTGCCGAGAATGGATACTAAAAAGATGTAATGTTTACAATGCCAATGTATAGTACATTACAAGTTAATCTCATATTGCTCCACTACGTACTGTTGCTGTTGTATATAGCCTAATTATGGACACTGAACCCCGCATACCGTATTTTTTTCTTCATTCTTGCAACCGCTTGCAAACAAAAAAACGAGCGCCTGAATGTGTAGTACATAGTAAAATATTTTACGCCCTTAAGGGTGCAATTGGCTTGTCGCATGGGGAGCGCCCTAAATATGTATATTTTAACACCCTTCTGCTACAGCACCCTTCCCCGAAGGAAGGGTGCTGCAGCAGAAGGGTGTCGCAGCACCGTGTGCTACACCCTTCCCCAAGGAAGGGTGCAGCACGCGGTATACATGCTCGTGCAGCAATCCCAACCTGAGCATTCCAAATGACTTTGTATGTCCCTCATAAAGCAAAACGTAGGCTTGAGCACAGTATGCGTGCTTATGTGCATTATTGCGAAGAAATGAAGTAAATAAAAGTATAAATGGTGTATGGGTAACTTGACCCATACGCATGTAAAATGAAAACCTGTTTACATTCTACAAGCAAGAGCATTGGTCAGACATCATCTGCATCCAAGCACCAGACCAGCTTCTAGCACCAATGTGCTTACTCTATATGCCTTAGCTGGCTGAACCTGAAGAATGTGCCCATAGAAAAAACATTTCTTTGAATAACCAGGCAGAAACAATGTACTTTCACACTTTCAACCCAAAAGAAAGTTTAGGAAACAACAAGGCTGTGGTAACCTCCTAAGCCAGAGTCCATTTGTAAAACACAGTAACAAAACGGCATTTGTAGAACAGTTATAAATTTCATTTATTGACACTTAACAAATGTATCTCGCCTTTTCTTGCCCATACGCCATCAAGAAAACAAGTATACTTGGCTTGCATTGACTCAAATTAGAGTCCTCAGAACTTAGTAGTGCCCAGTACTTTAATAAAACGAAGAATGTATAAAAGTGCCACAAATATTTTCACTTATGAACACTGAAATCGCAACCTCATCATAAATTTTTTTTCACAATCTTGCTCATGAATTTCGTCACAACTGTTCCTGGTGTATAAAATTCATCTTCAAGAAGAGTTGCTCAACTAGCTCATTGAATGCTTAAGGTTAAAAACGCATTTTGAAAAGCCAATTTTCTCCTAGGAAACAATCTCCTTCTGCATTGCCTATAGACAATAGGCGCTGGTGCTCAACGGAGAGGTAGAAAAAGTCTTTCTTCAATGCACTCGCTACAGTAGACTACATAAATGTGAGGAGGTTCTTTAATAACCAGCAATTAAAGGGTTGATTTTGTGGGATTAAACAGACACACGACCAGACCGGTCAAACTAGGAACATCTTTTTATACAAACCCATTAGACTAGACTAAAAAACAACCTAGCAAATAACAACCTTAACAGGCAAAACAAATATGAATATGAACTGATAACAGTCACCGAACGCTGGAAGAAGGAAGTCCATGTGGACGTTCCCGGTTGCGTGGGCTCGGAGTGTGCGGAACGCCCAGTGTCCACAAACGCTTGGTTCAGGTCAGCAGGTGGCTTGGCGGAGGGAGACGCTCGGCCGAGGCGAGAGGTAAAAGGTTGCCGTAATGCAGCAGACTCTAGATTTCCAAGTGCGTCAGTTAGCGCACCCAACACGACGCTGAACGTCCGTGCTGGCTAAGTGCTTCAGGAGCACAGCAGGCGTTGGCCACTCCCAGGTCTGGTATCTCGGGTCGTAGGCCAGGCGGGACACGATCAGCCGCAGCTACTTGACCACCCGTCCTGCTGCAACGCTGCTTCGCCGATCTTTTTCCTACGTGTCACTCTTCGTTGCGTGGCACCTCCCCGCACGCGCCACATCTTGGGTCGTCGTCTCCTCTTCCTCGTGCCGGGAGTTGTAGACACCATGTGGCGCTATCATACAGTAAAGCGTGGCGAGAGCTAGAGAGTCTTGATCCTGCAGTAAAAAAAGGTAAATTTGTAATGTATAGGTGTTAATTGAATCAGTACTAAGCTGCTTTTACTTCGTTAAACTGACAATATCCCTCGACAATATTTAGGTCTAGTCTGATAACAAAAATATCAGAACCAGATAGTAAAAGGACTTACCTGATACTATGCAAACTGAATGCAGAATGACATGGGAATACATTCCTATTCTTCAGGAAAGGTCTTACAGACTAAAGTACAGTAATCAGCTTTTTATGCGTGAATAACTGCCAGCTGCGAGATGCGAAGTATATAAAAACGTTACTGGTACCATTTTCTCCCAACCTTGTAAAGTTAAAGGTAAATTCCTCGGCTACAAATACATTATTTTAATTTCCACGTTGTACAGCACATATGTCATGCGAGTCTAATTGGTAGGACTTAAGCACTGTTGTATGAAAATGGCTTGGAGAGCTGTGGATTTTCCGACGCTCGGCGCGGTTACCCTCATGACTGCGACATCCAGTCTGAAAAAAGCTGCAAATATGCCACTTTCTGAGTGAAAGCAAAATTTGTCTTTTAAGGAAGGGCAATCAAGTCCAGCGAGTAAGACTGTACTCACACCACACCAAGGTATTGTCATAAGAGCCCGACAATCCCAGTTTATTTTTGGAAACTACTGCTTAATGTGGTACGCTGATAAATCACATCTCTCTTTTTGGCGAAAAGGACATTTTGGCCCTGATTGAAACTAGGACTTGCAGTTGATGCCAATATATCATGTAAGAAATGTGGGAAATAATTTTTATGCTTTTCAAAGAAATGTTCAGATAATTAAATTCTGTACAAAAGCTCTCATTTTTATGCAAGCTCACAATTTTACTGCATAAAATTCGCAGGCAAATTCATGGGGATTAGATTATATAGAAAATGTCTCTCTCACTATAATCAAACCAATAGTTTTTCTATACATTCTAAAAGCCCAGTTAACATATAAAAAATCTTTGAGGCATTGTTTAGTGCAATAAATATAATAGCAAAATTAAAAACACTTAAGCATTATGTTGAAAGTGAATACAAGGAATAAAAAATTCTTTTCAAGTTGGTTCAAAAATTTTTATACTTATTCTGTTCTGTACTTGTGTACTGCTTTGTGCAGCTCCATCCGCGGGGCCTTTTCTAACAATTGCTGAATTGTTTCAGTATATGCAGTTTTCTCTCTTCCCTTTCAAGACTAACTGTACTGTCACGTCATGACAAATATAATCAGCACATTTGACCTTGTGACCTTTGTGAAGTCTTTTCTAAACTAAGGGAAAGAAAAAATTCAAGCCTATTGGTCTTTGCAAGTGCGTTAACCAATAGCGCTATTATGAAATGGCCGCAATTTTTAGCGTACAAGCCTTTTTCTGTGTCCTCGGTGATCAGTTATGCAATCATTTTTTCATTAGTAGGATAGACATAGAGTCCATTTCAATGTAGTGTTTACATAATAACCTAGTTTTTCCAGATATTTTTGCCTTCATATTGTGTGATTATAAAAGCAATGAAATCGACATCTGTTTAAAAGTTACTCTGACGACAACAACAACACAACAGACTTGATGAAATGTCATTCTGTGAGCAAAGAATTGTTTAAAAAAGTGCGCATTATGTGGTGTTACACACTCTACAAAGGTATGCGGGTACTTGCTGTCAGTTACGCACCAGAGGCAGAGACTCAGATTAATGATTCGGGACTTGAGTGTCAGCAGGCTGTAATGCATTTTTCGCCATGTCTGGAATTTTATCACCTTCTGCTAGGTCAACACAGTCTTGAAAATGGGTATCAGCATCTGCATAAAATGTTCATATAAGATTATAAAAACACTACAAATGGCCAAAAGATATTCAAGGGTGAGTTCAGACGCGAACTGCAATCGAGGTCCAATGACCATTTTTTGTTTGCAATGAAATATTTATGTGTGGTGGACAAAGGTTTCAACACAAAGAAATGGGCTTTCGTTTTGCAAGTTACGGCATAGTTTTCTCGGAAAGAAAATCGTATATCACTACAGGTGGAAAAAGCCGTTTTTGCTATTTTAAGAAGAGGCAGGTTTGAAGACCTGCTGCTAGCGTACTAACATTTTATCACTTATTTTTTACCTATTGAATCTGACTAACTTTTACTTTGTAGTTATTAAGAGCATGTTTTGTTACTGCAGTCGATTGAGCAAAAAATAAACATTTCTCCAGAAGCAACTTGCTACACAAAAGTCCATTTTCAACTTTAAATACGGGTATGATGCGTGATTTTTCAGCATTGAGTCTCTTTCTCTTTATTATTCAGATAATTTTCTAAATTTCAGGCAAAATTGGGAGCTCTAATCTGCTAGGTGTGTTGTGCACAATGCATAAAATTCGACCAAATTTTGTAAACAGTAATATTATTAAAAGGAGTAAATTTCATGCCAATTTAAAACAATTCATCGATATTTATGAAAATTTCTCTCAAGGCTCCTCAGTACCTCAAAAATATTACAGCCTGAAAAAGTGTTGCATTATATTGTTTAAAATTATAAAATTAAGTATAACACTGAGCGCTGATTTTGAAAATTGTTAATTTTCAGCGCTACATTCTGGCACGACTTAACAAAGTGCTGCAATTGAAACATTTACTCTCTATTATCCCGGCCTAGTTGTCTATTTCTAGAAACATTGAAAGGTCAAGACGTGTTTGTTCTTTCTCCACATTATTTTAAAATCAGCCAAAGTTCAAAATAAAAACCGAACAACATTGACTTGAATTAAAACTGCCATATCTTCGATTTCTAACGAAGGCTCATAAAAGAATCGTAAGTACTTTATAAGCATCATGTACTAAAATTTACTGCAATATTTAAATTGAAATGTAAAAATAAGTATAAAACTGAGCGCATGTTGTCATTCTATAAAAGTGCTTATGGATTGCCCTTATGGTGTTGGCGTCAAAAGTTCGATTTATTTGCTGAATTTAGCTATATTTTAACTTATGCAATATCCAAAGCCTTTTTTGCCGCGCGTTGCTTCTGCAGCAATGTTAGCGATTTTTTACTAAACCAACTGTAACAACAAAACCTGTTTTTAATAACTCCAATACAAGTAAAAGTTACATAGATTTAGTGGGCAAAAAATAATAGATTACAAAAGTTTAGTACGCTAGCCACAGGTCTCGAAACTTGGAACTTTTTGAAATGGCAAAAATTCCCTTTTTCCACTGCAGTGAACAGTGATATGGGATTTTTTTTCGAGAAAACTGCACCGTATCTTACAAAACTAAAGCAAATTTCTTTGTGCAGAGACATTTACCCACCACATACAAAAATGTGATTGAAAAAAAAAGGGGTCATAGAACTTCTATTACTGTTCTTATCTGAACACACCCTTAAAGAAAAAATGCATAACGAAAAAATATTTGAATATTCGGCACGCACAAAGTTTCTTGCAATGAATCACGTGAAACTGCTGCAGCGTAAAGTTGTGCAAAAGAGACTCCACAAAAAAGGTCCAATCTCCGGGAATGATTCGCGGACATATGATGCGACTTTGGGATAGCGACTGGAAAAGGCTGTGTCGTGTTCGCTAGCGCTCAGCGAGGGAACGTGTACTGCGGTAGTGCCGAATGTTTAAGTCAAACTTGCAGAGGTAAGCAAAGCGGCTTACAGCATTAACCTCTGTGAGCTATTAGGAATTCAAGGCAAAGAGGTCTAGAGCCATAGAATTAGTCAGTGGCCGCCTATTGCTAGTCGGAACCTAAACCAGAAACAAAAGCGGCAATTTTGTTTTTTCTGCATGTAGTCACCGCAGAAAAGCAATCACGAAACGACAGGGCGCACTCGTCGTAGAGATCAACGTGTCTGCTGGGCGGCACGCTGCTCGTGCGCCTCTATTTATGAGAACGGTCGGCTATTTGAAGCCCCGAAGTAACTATAATGCCACCCGTTTCCCACGCATAACTCTCCACTTAAAACACTCACGCTATGGATTCCCTTCTAATTTCCTTTCTGTGACAGCTTCACGAGGGCGAGCAGTGCTTCTAGAAAAAAAAAGCTCAATTGCTATCCGCAGTTGTGCTACGTATTACCTTAATAAGCTTTTACTGTCGCGTAATGCGTTCTTGAAAGCCATGTAGAATAAAGAAATTTTTCGGCAGGTCTAGAAAATATTTTGACAGCGCTCAAGTGTCGTTCGTACCCACAACACTACCGGCCAACAAGCGCCATGACCAAATATCTCACTTGCGAGTGTCAGTGCTAACTTAATGAAACATCCACAAAGCACAGATAAAATTTCCAAAAACATAAGCCTACCTCATTTCAAGATTGGTATGTGACAAAAAGAGGACGTAATATAGGTATGCTTACCTGAAATTTCACCGACGATGGTGACGACGGGTTGACGAGACCTCCACAGTGCATGACGCTGTTCTTGTGTCAAGCATGCTAGCAGCCTTGAGAGATAAACATCCTCTTCGCATTGACATAGAACGCAGAAACCAAGCAAAGCAACGCACAAGCAACATTTCCATCTTTGAACGGCCGGCGACAGACAAAGAAACTCGTTAGCGCAAGCGTGAGCAACGGCCCACCAGTTTGAAAAACGGAGGGATGACGGGAAGGATCGCATCGCGTGATCAGCGCTTCAGATAAACACCGCAGCTCCCGCAGCACTGTGGACATGTGTAACGGACATGTGTAACGATCAAATAGCGCAGATAGCAGCATACATAGAGGAAGCAATAGAGAAAAGCCCCATGGAAGACTGGGATTATGAACAGGTAGAACTACTTATAAGGAGGAAAATTAAGGAGGTTAAAGTAGCAAACCGCTGGAATGGAAAGAGGAAGCCACGGAGCTGGTGGAATAAAGAAATCAGGGAAGCAGTTGAACAACGACGGGCTGCTTCAAGGGAACACCGAGTGGCAAAGAAAGCACAGGCTTCTCAGGAGGAAATTGACCAAAAATGGGAATCATATCGACAAAAGAAACTTGAGGTGCAGGCCCTCGTCCAAAGTAAAATAAGCCAGTCCACCGATCGCTGGATGGCTGACATACACGATGCCTCTAGAGGCGGAGCAAGAAAATTCTGGAACCATATAAGCTGGCTAGGGAAGAAGAAGAAAGCAGGATCGGTTTCAAGATAACGAGGGAAATTGTTTAAGGGAGACAACGCAGTGAACTACATTACATCAGTTATATCCGAGTCATTTAAGAGCGACGATAGGGTAATCTCCGCAAATCAGGAAGCAAAACAAGGTAGCATAATACAAAGCAGCTTAGAACGGACCAATCTAAACTGGAAAAAGGCGGAAACAATATTCCTAAAAACACATCTACAGGAATAGATGGAATTCCGATCAAGCTGATTAATGAACTCGGTCCAAAAAGTAAGGAAACGTTGTTAAACGCTCTGGAAACAGTCATAACGAATAAGCAAATTCTGGACAGCTGGCGGCAGAGTAAAATGAATTTGATTTATAAAGGGAAAGGAGACAGGATGCACATAAAATCCTACAGGGCCATTACCATAACATCTGTTATGTGCAGGTTAGCCATACAGGCTGTGAAATTAAAGGTGCAAGCATGGGTAGAACGTAACAAGATACTCGGAGAACTTCAGAACGGTTTTAGAAATGGTAGGCGCTTAGATGATAGCCTGTTCGTGCTTACCCAATGCATCGAAATATCTAGAGTGGAAAATAGACCTTTGTATTTGGCCTTCCTGTACATAAATGGAGCGTACAACAACGTAAGCAGGGAACTCCTGTGGAACATATTAAAAGAAGAAGGTATCGGTTATGAGATAATAGAGTTCCTACAGGAAATATACCGGGATAACAAAGTAGAAATTACGTGGGAAGGGATAAGAAGTACGGAAAATGTCAAAGTATGCAAAGGATTAAGACAAGGCTGTCCTCTATCACCGGTGGTGTTCATGCTTTATATGATAAACCTGGAACGGAGGATACAAGACAGTAACGTAGGTTTTAACCTGTCACATAGATTAGGTGGAAAGGTGGTAGAGCAGCGCCTCCCCGGTTTGATGTATGCAGACGATATTGTGCTGCTAGCTGAGAGTCTGGAAGAATTGCAAACTCTAGTTAAGTATTGCGGAGACGAAGGGGACGCTCTAGGCTTCAGTTTCAGCGCAGGTAAGTCGGGTCTGATGATTTTCAACGGCTCAACTGATCAGGGTCTTAAAATACAAGGCCATGAAATATGTAGAGTAGCAGAATATAAATATCTGGGGGTATGGGTACACGAAGGATTGGCATACATTGGAAAGCATGAGCAATCACTTAAGGCCAAAGGGCGAAGGAATGCCGGGATAATGAAGCATAAGGAATTGTGGGGATACAATAGGTATGAGGTTTTGAGGGGTATTTGGAAAGGAATTATGGTGCCCGGACTTACTTTCGGAAATGCGGTTTTGTGCCTAAAATCAGAGGTACAGTCGACATTAGAAATAAATCAGAGATCCGTTGGACGATTAGCAATAGGTTCCCGCGGCAAAACTACAAATGATGCGGTAGAGGGAGATATGGGCTGGGCATCTTTCGATGTACGGGAAGCTCAGAGTAAAATATTATATGAGGAACGCCTGAGGAAATTGGACAGTAACAGATGGGCAGCTTAAGTATTTAAATACCTGTACTTAAAAAGAGTTGACTCACAATGGAGGAAAAGAACTAGGAAACTAACTAGTATGCTAGTCACAAGAACGGAGAAATAAAAAGCATTAAGCAACAGGTGAAAAACACAGAAGGTAAAATTTGGATAAATTCGATGGAAAAGAAACAGAGTGTGGAATTATACCGAAAGTGGAAAATGCAGATCAGGAAGGAAGATTTCTTTGATAACTCAAGAGGCAGTGCCCTACTTTTTGAAGCTAGTTCAGGGTGCCTTAGAACACGCAGCTACAAAAAGAAATTTAACAATGGAGATGACGCATGTGCTGTATGTGGTAACTCCAGTGAAACAATTGACCATATCATACTCAATTGTAATGATATCCATCCAGAAGTTGATGCAGGCGCAATCACTGTTCCTGAAGCTCTGGGGTTTAGAGACACCAGTGGCCGGGTGAAAAAGCCGGCGGTGGAAACTAGCACAAAACGACTGGAAGATTGGTCGCTTAAAAGCAGAAAAGTGGTATAATGTTAGTAATGTAGAAACAAAAATTTGATAAATAGAATGATGGTTTAGGTAACCAATCTAAATCAATAATAAAGATACAGGGAGAAAAATGAGCATGATAGCTACTGCTACCACTCCGTTTCAAAGGCAACGCTCCTATATTCCATCCATCCATTCCAGGGAAAGCGGGAAAGGAGTCGGCGTCATGCGGCGCCCTTCTCTCCACCCAAGCAGAGAAGGCAGAGCTAGCCAACATGAGTGTGAGGAAAGGAGCGACAAAAATTAAAAAATAAATGGCCAGCGTCTGAGAGCGCACAGTGCATTTCGTGGTGCTTTGAACGCGTATCACTCGGATAGAATAACTTGGGGCCTTTGTGCACGGCGGCATAGCGTCACCGTCGTCTGTTGGATTACCGCACCGGTTCGGTTTAACGTCATCGTTCTCTGCTGTACACCTGAAGCCTTGCAGAAACCGCGAAATATACAAAAGTAAAAGGCAGTAGGGAAACGCAGAAACACGAGCGCCACGCGTGTTTTGCTGGCGCACGTATGCGCTTTGGCAGATGGGACCGTATCGTCGATCAGCGAGCGCACGTTGTCAGCTTTAGCAAAGCTGTTCCGCCCCTGTTCTATCATGTTGCAGCTAGCTGTTGGATATATAGGTATCATTGTGGAAAGCACTGCAGATGGCCGTTTTGTTTTTATCCCTCGATGATCGGCTGTTCAATCGCCTAGAACCTTTGACACCCCAGCTTGTGTCTTTCGAGCTTTCTTATGTTGTGCGAATTGAGGTTGTTCTTTGTTAATAAGTTTAGTTCGTATTTTCAAAAACCTTATACAGCGCTGTTCTGTCGTTTCTGTTATTACGCACCTACTAGACAGACTCGGCTCTCTCCTTATCTTTAGCAGATGCATTCCAGGCTTCAATACGATATGCTGTTAAGGCTGCAAGTAATCTGTTTAATGCTCGACTGAGAGATGTTACAGCTAATCAGACCCAGTTTTCACTCTTGATTCAGGTCGGTTCTTGTACACTCAGCGCGAGATCAGCGTTGCCCTAGTACTAAGCGCTAGCCCTGCACAGAAAATGTTGAATCCCAGTTCGTTGTTTTGATTTAGAGAACTTAATTGCAGTGGACGAACTGTTTCTCCGGCTTCAATTTGCGCAAAAGGTGGAGATGAGGGTGGATAATAACTTTGATGGCGTATGTTTTTTTTTCTCGCAGATAACCTATTTTTTTAAATAGTTTGTACATCTTACAGCGTGATTCCATGAAGAGCGGTATAAAAGCAGTACTTATAAAATATAGCCTTTTTCCTTGCACATGCCAGGTTTTCACTTTTTCTTTTCGTGACAGTAGGTGTGACTGTCAGATATTTTAGCCGGGGTGTCTCCTCAGGCATCTTCTCATTTATTTCCATGTTTTATGCATTGGTTTACTACATACAAACAAAATAGTGATTGTTGAAAGACATTCCTTTGCGCCTGATTGGTTAGCTGAATTGAAATAAAATGTAAATTTAATCATCAAATACTAGAATCTCTCTAAATGCAAAGGTCACAGTCAAAAAGATTATATACATTCTTATATTAATGGAAGAATAACTGCAACTTACATGAATATATACATGACGAATATCGCGCTAGAAAGAAGACAGTTAATAAAGTGGATGATTGTTGGCATAGCTTGTTCCATGCCATTAATGCGGTAAGATGGCGCGTTCGGAATACTCATTATGGCGAGCGATCTTGGAAAGCTTATGCTGCGAAGATAGTATTCCAGCGTGTAATTTAGACAAAGTACCCTTTATAGCTGCGCTTTGGGAAAACTGCACTTCACTGGCGGCTCTTTAACCGCGGTTCCGGCCTCGTTTATGTTTGTATATGGTATATGTAAGTACTGAAATGCAATCTGCACTCATTTCTGAGCAGGCTTTTAGCACCCTTTCAGCACCTTTGCTACAGCCTACATAAAATCAAGGGTGCTTAGAGCAAAAGAACCCTTTTAAACCGAAATGAAGGGTGTATATATAAGAATTAGGGTGCTAGAAGGGTGCTCCAGTGGATGCATTTTGCAGGAGCACCCTTTTAGCACCCATAAGTGTGTAAAGGTTTTTAATGTGTAAAGAGCACATGATATCAGCAACGTGAGAGCATTTATACAGCTTTCATAAATACTTGAACAAACTTCGTAATTCTGCAAAAGAAATCCAAGCCCTCCCCTTATCCTGAAGTTTTCGTTATTGATGAAAATTGAAAAAAAAAAGAAAATAAAACACCCTTACACCCTTGGAGAAAGGCGGGGTGCATTTTACTAAATTAACCTTTTCAACACCCCAGAAATTCTAAATGAGGGTAAAATGGGTGCGAACAAATAAGAACACCCATTTCACGAAAAAACATGGGTGTTGTAAGGGTGTAAGGGTGTTATATGACTAATATACCCTTAATGGTACAAAGTGGTTTACAGTGTGCACACAGAGACCGAAGTAGTAAAACGTTGTTGCATGCTACAGATGACGCAGAATTCATTGATTTATGGGCCTCATTTAATTCAACTACACAATTCATGGATGTCTAATGAACGTGCCACTCGCGAATGGACAGAATTGATATATTCCTCGCTGATTTCCCGCGATCTGTTGTGTGAAACGGCACAGGTTTCACTTTCAGATGATTATATGGTGGCTGTTTAGTTTTGGAAAAATAACTGTTCAAAATTTAGGCTGCAGTAGGTGCTTCGGAAGTTAAATTATTGGCATATCGATGATCAGAAGTTTGCCTTCAAAAACATTCAAAATTTCACTTATGCAATTATGTTATAAGGTGCCATACCATTGTTTGCTGCATAGGAGTTGTTTAACAGGAGGTGCGATCTATAGGTAAAAAAATTGTGTCTGTTAGGTTTTAAGGTTTATGATTTGGATTGAGGTACCTGGACTATATTTAGACGAAACTGCTAGTTTAAAATGCGAACTGCGAAAACAAGGCACAAAAGGATACAAGGGTGACAAAGTTCAATCTCAGACGAATCGTGTTATGCACTACAGAGGTCCTATGCAGCAGGCTCTACTTGATGAGCGAATTCACGCTTCTGCCAAGCTGATACCGGAAATGATATCAAATAGCACACTGGTAACCTAAACGCGTGATGTGATGTTTTTTTTGTGAGCTATTGCAAGGCATTGTTAAATGGCGCTCCTGCCACTCCTTAATCGGACCTACTTACTATCTTTACAGCTCTTGCAACACCTTCATCAGATGCTGACTATCATATTAGAACATGGTATAGGTCCTGTCACTTTAGAACAGCAGCCAGCCGTGACTAATTACCTCTCCCTAAAGTACCTTGCCCCGAGTATGTCGAGTTGTACTAAGCATTTTAATCATTTACTGAGCCCCGTCCTGCTTTAGACTTTCGCTTTAGGTTGAAATTTAGGGGCGCTCCCTCAGTCGTTTACTAGAAATCAGTCTTATGCAAAGAGCACGGTCAAAGGAAATTTGCTTTCAGTGGACAAATACACAGAAATTATATTAAAAACTTTACAGTACAAAACTTTCTCCACAGTTCCAATAAATTGTCTACAACATGCGATGTCGGTCATTCGCCCTCATGAGACGTTTGGTTTTAGGGGCTACTGCGTACAGTAATGTACAAACATATTGCACGTACAATTCTCGGATCTTGCTCTGGCTCTTATGAGCAGCTGCTCTATTTCAGATTGATATTACAGAGGCATTTGATTATGCCCGGCCTTAGTTTCTGTTTTCTCTTCTCGAGCGTGCCAATGCTGGATCAACCACATTTAAATGGGTGCAACTTTGACAGAGCCGTTCATTCGCTTGCTTGTAATTGACCTCTCAAACCGCGTGCCAGTTAGACTGTCCGTAAAGCAAGGTTGCCTTCTCCCTAGAACCAGATTGTTTGACTGTCTACGAAAAAGAATATCCGTGATTTTGTGATCTTCAAGAATGAAGTCAAAGTGTTCATACGCCGACAGTTTGGTACTTTTCTGTATTCATAAACCAAGAATTGACAAAACTACAGCCACTAATGAGCAGTTTGGCATTGTCTCTAGCACTAAATGAAAAGCTCTAAAGGTTTGGGTCTGTGGTTTTGGGGATCGATGCTGAACATTATGCTTGGAATTCCCTTGGGGTTCTCCCTCATGCATTCAAGTCTAGTGGCCGCTACTGGAGAAAGCTGTTCCCTGCCCTTCAAAGCTATGATTAGACTGCTGTTCGCACCGCCTATCAGTATTTGTTCGCGAGAAGGCCAGCAATATGTTTCCGGAAAAACATTTTTTTTTCCGGCAGGCTGGCCATCGTGCCGGACATTACATCCAAAGCTTTGACTGAACGTTTGCGACGTTAATATTGTCACGTGCTTTGGAGCGCCAGGGGAAGGAAGAGAAGGCTGGAGAGAAGAAAAAAACAGCGGCTGGTCTGTGCTGGTGTGCCTTGCGGTCTCGCAGGTACAACTGTATCTCCAGACACAGAAAACGCTCCTAATTCGAGTGACGAAGTTTCTGCAAAAGCTGACATCAACGTAGTATTCAGCGAGATTTTTTCCACTATGGTAGTGCAACGTTGCACCATACTGTTACAAAAAGTCTATACCTAAAATTAGTTCCTGTGTAGAACGAGGCAACACTATGAATTCGGTTCTGAACGCTTGCCCGCCAATTGCAATGTTGGCACCGTACCTACCTTCCCTGGCCCAATGATTTTCATCATCACGACACTGAAATTAATCACCTAGCACCTTAATCAACTCGGGATGGCTACAAATACAACCCTGCACAGTTGCGCAACGCCTCGACAGCTTCTGACCTCAGTATGACGCCACCACCCCAACTACAGTGACGTTCGCCATCTCACTCGATATCCAGAAACAGCCGCAATACCCTAAGCCACCGCTTACTTAGTATTCCTATTTCCTCTGCGATTTCTCGTCCTGCGCTATTGACCTCCTCGAATTCTGGTCAGTCACCGTGGGCGCCAACTGACAGCTGAAGGTATCGAAGAGCTCCTTCCTCTGTTCGCCTGGTATTACCATCATTCAACACCGGATCATCCGCAATCGAATGGACTTGTTGAACGGACCAACCGCACTCTGACCACTATGTTGGCAATGTGCGTGGATTCTTATCATGACACGTGGGATGACAGCCTCCCTTTCATTATATATGCGTAAAATACTTCAGAACATGAGACGACGGGCTACAGTATGTTTTACCTTCTTTATGCTCGAGTTCCGCGCAGTTGTCTCGATACTATCTTTCTTTCTAACTCCAGAATGAGCTTTCTATCGCCGCCACTTTATGTCGAGCCGAAGAAGCTCGCCGCGTTGCCCGCCTACGCATCCTGGACTCACAGGAACGTTCGAAGGAACGTTATGACAACGGACGCCCACATGTTTATTATGTGCCCGGTAATGTAGCGTGGCTGTGGGCGCCGCTGCCCAAGCGTGGTTTATCCCAGAAGCTGCTGTTTCACTATAGAAACCCTTTTGTCGTTTTGAAGCGCCTGAGTGATTTGAACTATGTAATTTCACGTCGCACCGAATATGGCCGATGCTCATGCAGGACCGCGGGGGTGCATGTGGCTCTGCTAAAAAGGTTCCATCCTCGGCATCTTTCTTAAACTGCTTGCCCTGAGAGCTTCGTCTGCGAGGGAGGAAATGTCTGTGCTTCGGGGCGTCAGAAGAAGGAAGAGGCTGGAGAGAAAACGAAACAGAGGCTGGTGTGTGCTGGTGTGCCTCGCGGACTCGCAGCGCTAAGATTACGAATAAACAGCTCCGTTACGTACTCAATACGTAACAATATGGTTCTCCAGTTGTGAGCCGATGCGTCGCGATAACCTATTCTGGACTGTTTCTGTTGGTGGAGCTTTGACACATCTCTATGTAATAGAGTTATTTGCCCGCTTATTTTTTTTCGTAACATTTCCCATCCAATTATCACAGAATGCGTGCAGACGGACTTTGTGAATCTTCTCCCCAACTTAGTGGTCTCTTCCAGTTATGATTGCGTGCATTTTGAGGCAGTTTACTTTTCTTATCACTACTTATTCTCAATTTTAAGCAAACGTTTATACAAAAAATTCATATCTAAGCTGTTTCCGTCTCTATTATATTGTTACGGTGCGCATTATTGATACGACGACGACGTTCTTGTCTAGTACGGTGGGGAAGACAATGGTGCAGGTAAGCTGGTTTCGTTCTGGACTTGTGTGTTTCTGACAGTAAACTACCGTTTGCCGCTGTGTTCTTTTTTTAAAACTTCGGGGATGATTGCTGAGAATACATAAATAGCCAATCCTGGACCACCGTAGTGGTCGCCAGACTGGTACTATCACTGTGCCATCCGACGCGACACCTTCTACAGCAACACAACCAGCTCCCACCGTCGTCATGACGCAGTCACGTGATCCGGGCACTTTTTGCGGCACCGACCACGCCGATTTAGAAACCTGGCTCGCTATGTACGAGCGCGCAAGCAAGCAGAACCATTGGGACATTATCCTCGTGCTTGCGAACGTCATCTTCTAAACTAACCAATGCAGCTCCCCGAGGCGACGCTGCGTTGACAACACGGCCCGACAATCCTTTGCTGACTCTCGCTCCTCGCCACAACCTTCCAGACATTTTTGTGGATCATGCCCTTGTTACTCCCCTCATTGACAATGGTGCCGAAATTTCAGTCCTCAGCTCATACTTTCGCCGCCGTCTCAATTGTCACACCCACATTTTCATCGGTCATTTGTGTCACCGATGGAAGCGTCGCTGCCGCCATGGGACTGCACTGTACGCGTGAGCATTTCCTGTCGCACTATGCCTGTGCTCTTCATGACGTGATCCACGGCAAGATGTTTTAATGAGCCATTTTGCACTGATTGATTGCTCAACTGGTCTTCTTCGCTTTGAACTGCCTTTTTGCTCTGAAAACGCCAATATCAAGCCCCGCCTGCGATCCGCCAAATTTATTCGTCTACCGCCAGAAGATGCTATTTATGTTCCGCTGGCCCCGTTTCCCGCAGTTCCTGACGGCACACAGGTCATTCGCCCAGTTACCGAATTTGTTCTCCGTCGCAACGTCATACTCTCTCATACCGCCCATGACTGTCACCGATGACCACACCTATCTTCCCGTCCGTAACTTGAGCTGCTCGACCCAAGTTTTACCCCATCGCATAACACTCGCTGACCTGTTTTCTTTGCCTGACTGCGAATTTGCTGCCCTAATGCCTGCGAATCTGTCGGATCTGTATATATCGATATATGAGCTTCTTCCCATTCGAACAACTTTTCTGGCATGATAGCCGCGGATTTGCCATATTACCAAGCCAGAGCTCTCTCCGACCTTTCGCTGTCGTACAGGGATATTTGATTTTTGGGGGCGACTATTGGGCCAAACATCGGTTGTGACCTATCGCAACAATACGGGTGACGCCAGCCCCATCGAGATCGGCCGCTAGGTGGTCTGGAGTGCGCGCACCACAACGTATGTGCTCCGGCAATATTTATCAAAGTGACCGTCATTTCGCATAGAATCTGTCTGATTTCGACTCCTCCGTCTTCGTGATCAGCGGGTGGTGATACAACCGCAACGCAGAAAGACCAAGTTCCACTCAACTACGTCCAAAATTTTATCACTATAAGCACCCCAGCGGAAAAACGCTCTGCTCTATATGCCAAGATTCAAGCTGCAAAATTTGGAGAAGTTACCTACCAAACGGCCACCTACATGGCTGCCCCGACCACTGCTCCAAGGGAATCATTCATAACATTCCAGACTACGACACCCAATAAGGCATCACCTTCAGCCTCACCAACTTCAGTGACGACCACCCCATCTTAGAAGCCACACGCCTCGGCAAGACTAACTCAGTCGGCATCGTGTTCAAAGGGGACAAGGACCCCTTTTGGATCAACTACAGAGGGGCACAGTACCGATGTAGAATCTTCAGAAAGAAAGTAGAGGCCTGCTCTACGTGTTATAAAATGGGTCACCGCGCTGACGTATCTCCGACACCTCAAGTACTGAAGTGCCCGCGCTGCTGCCAAAACAACCCTCCGATCATACATGAATGCGAACCCACCTGCGTGGTGTGCGGCGACCCGCACCTCACCGGTAGCAGCGTCTGTAAGAAGCGTTTCAAAATACCACCAAAGAAAAAGAATAACGAGAATAACCACGCGGAGACAGACGCTAACCAAACGCCAACGAAAGCGCATCACGGCTGCGGATCAGGAGCCGCTCGAACAGCAGAAGAAAGCCTCAGCCGAGGCCATGCTCGATCCAAGTCCAGATCCACCTCAAGAAAGGGCCGCAACAGGAGTTTGTCAGCCTCCTCCTTCACACCCCTCCCTGGCCAGAGGACCCAGCCCGCCGAAACGCAGGTGAGCTGGACTCCGCGATCGCCTTCGCTCTGTCGGGAAAACGCGG
This sequence comes from Amblyomma maculatum, assembly GCA_023969395.1. Classification (NCBI taxonomy): domain Eukaryota; kingdom Metazoa; phylum Arthropoda; class Arachnida; order Ixodida; family Ixodidae; genus Amblyomma; species Amblyomma maculatum. The sequence goes on along the minus strand of JAJIZL010029855.1, from coordinate 75,169 downwards.
AGCTCAGAGCACAACTACAGAGACAAAGCCTCGAAATCGCGGTGCTCAAACAACAGTAACAAGTATTTCTCCAAAAAGAGCTTCCTCCCCAAAGGCATGACAACTCTGCATGCCCCACCCAAACACCTATCACAGCTAAACAGATCACCTTTCCGCCTTCTTCCACCTCCTCTACGCGCACGGCGTCACCTGCTCGCAACCCTCCCCCTAGGCTTAAAGCACAAGCACAGCCTGAGAATCCTACCCCTATGGACACCAATCCGATGGCTGTTTTAACTGCAGCCATCGAAGCCATGCAGGCTAGCCTAGCCTCAATGCAAAAGACCACACAGCCTGGATGACCAACATATTCGACCGGTTGACAGCGCTCGAGCGGCATCAAAGAGCAAAAGAGGCGACCACGGCTCAAATGCAGACCCAGCTTAATGGGCTCTCTACCACCACCACCAGCCCCATCCACAGACGGCGTTATCGTGTCTCCTTTACTGAGCTGCACGTTATACAGATTGAAGTTGACAAGATGTAGGTGCAAAACATTACTGAACCGTCCTGCAGTCCCTGGGCGTCCCCTATCGTATTACTCAAAAGGAAGGACCAAAGTTGGACATTTTGTGTCGGCTATCGCTACTTAATCAGGTCACAAAGAAAGATAATTATCCTCTTTCAGGAACTGACGACGCGCTTATGTTTGCATGGCGGCAGCTATTCTCCCCTCGAAATGCGTTAGGGCCACTGGGAAATTGATCTCGACGAACGGGATCGCGAGAAACCCGTGTTTGTTACCGCCGACCAACTCAATCAATTCAAGGAGATGCCATTTGGCCTCTCTAATGCTCCTGCGACATTCGAGTGCATAGTGGATTCCCTCTTGCATTGCTTCAAATGAACATGTTTATGCTACTTAAATGATGTCTTCGTTCTATCTCCCACGTTCGCATGCCACCTTGATCGACTTTCTTTTGTTTTGGCCGTTTTTCGCCGCGCCGCGATTCAAATGAACACGAAACAAATCAGCTTCGGTCGGCGCCAAATCAAATTCATGGGTCATTTGGTTGATGCAAATGGTGTGCAACCCGACCCCTGACACTTCTCGAGCCGTGCGCGAATTTCCTAGTCCGCGTAGCCGAAGTGACGTGCGAAGCTTCCTTGGCCTTTGCTCCTACTTCTGCCACCTCATTCGGAATTTAACAGACATCGCTTATCCGCTTACTCTCTTCTTCAGAACAACGTACCTTTCACATGGGGTTGTGACGAAACCCATGCCTTCCAAACGTTTATTTCCACCCTCATCACTCCATCTGTTATGGTGCACTTCGATCTTCCTGCACCTACCTAAATGCGCACCGACGCTAGCGGCCATGGTATTGGTGCTATCTTTCCCCAGTACCAGAATGGTTCCTCCCGCATAATTGCTTTTGCCATCCGCCTGATATATTTCTCTGAGCGCAATAATTTAATTACAGTAAGGGAATGCCTTGAATTTGTTTGGGCCTTGACCAAATTCCGAACTTATTTGTTTGGGAGGTGCTTCTTCGTAGTGACATACCGTCATGCTTTGTATTTGCTGCCCTCACGTAAGGACCCCACCGGCCGGTTAGATCGCTTGGCCTTGCAAATACAAGAGTACACATTTACAGTGGTATACTAGTCCGGCTAACAACACCAGGAAGTTGACTGCTTGTCCCGTTACCGCGTAGATTCCCCCGAATTGTCCGACCATACTACTGACGACTACGTTTTGCTCATCTCGGACTCCGAACAGCTTCGTGATCCTAACCTAGAACCAGGTATGACCAACTGCGCAATAACACCGATCGTTCTGCCAGCATGTTTGTGATCCATAACGAGACATTGTACCTATGCAATATGCACCCAAATGGCGCGGACCTTTTACTAGTCGTTCCGGCGCATCGGCGCTCTACTGTCCTCGCCCAACTCACGACACTTTTATCGCAGGACACCTGGGAGTGTCACGCACGTACAACAGTTTGCGGTGTCGATTTTTCTCGCCTGATCTCTACTGCTCTGTCCGTCGCTATGTCGCCGCTTGCGAGCTGTGCCAGCGCCAATAGACACCCAAGCGTCGACCTAGGGGTCTCTGCAACCAATCCCAGTACCGACTGAGCCGTTTTTTTGCGTTGGCCAAGATCTTGGGCCTTTTTCGACTTCAGGAAGAAACGAATTACTGTGGCGATTGATTATGTCACCCGGTATGCTGTAACCAGAGCTATCCCCACCAGCTGCGCTTCCTACTTTGATAATGTTCTTCTGCATGACATCACCTTAATTCATTGCGCTCCTTGTCAACAGCTCACAGATCGTGGCCACTGCTTCCTTTCTCAAGTGATACATGAAATTTTCCGCTCATGCGCTTCTCGCCACCAATTCACCACAACCTATCATCCGCAAAGTAGCGGTCTTACTGAGTGCCTTAATCACATATTGACCGACATGCTGTCAATGCATGTGTTCGACCACCATCGTGACTGGGACGTATCTTTACATTTCTTAACGTTCGCCTATAACTTCTCATGCCATGATACCGCCGGATATTCTCCCTTTTATCTAATTTTCGGCCGAGACCCTTTACTCCCCTTCGACACCTTGCTGCCTCTGGACGACTCTTCCTATAGTTACGCTTCGGATGCCATTGCTCGCGCTGATGCCGCCCGCCACGTTGTTCGAGACCGGCTGGGCGCGTCTCAGAGCTCTAAAAGGTGTCGTTATGACTTTTAACACCGTGCCGTCCACTACCGACCTGGTTCCCTCGACTCCTTTGGCTTCCGGCCCGCCGTGTGGGAATGTGCGAGAAATTTCTGCCTCGGTACGTGGGTTCTTACCATGTTTTGCGGCAAGTCACTGATGTAGGCCGTGAGATCGCCTCTCTGCAGGCCAAGTATCCTTCCACAGCTCCCCATCCAGAAGTCGTGAGGTTGACGGTCTAAAACCGTATTATACCAGTTATTCTTGTAGGACGCACCGGGACGATGCTTCTCCCGCCCGGGGAGTACTGATACCGTGGGCAGCATCGAGACGACGAGGTACGGGTGGGGTGTGGTGAAGAATACGATGCTACTGTTAAGCTGGGTTCTTTCTGGTGTGTGTGTGGCAGTAAATTAGCGCGTACCGCTGTGTACTTTTTCTTAGCAATATCGTTCGCCCTACTCTAATTGTTTGGTGTTTGATGAGTTGAGAATAGTGTCTAAATGGCGATTTCGCCTTACGTTAACACGTTTCTCCTAAAACTTCACACCGAAGTTGCACATGTCTAAGTTTGGTTTCGCAAAAATACTTTTTCTTCTGTTCAATATCGGCTTTGTGATACACTTGAAACCATCGAATACCGCTCTCTACAAAGAACAATGAAGAAAGACTATTTTGAACTCTCACAGCTTGCGTTATCTAATGGCCACATAACATGACGATGAACAATTTGAGGTGATTGTCGTTCTCACACTGCATAGCCTATGGAAAACGGGCATGATGGATCGGAATACTGAGCCTCTCGTTTCTCCCATATTCATTTCGTCCTGATGGTGCACCAGCTGAGAAACTGTTACGAAGACATTGAGTATCGAACGGAAGAGCTCCCAATACTGATGTGTTGTATTTGCCGCCGTTTTAGTTTAGTTGTGATAAGAAGTGTTTTTAAGTATTCTTATATTATAGATTTCTGTGAACTTGTACGAAGTGCAGACTGATGAGTTTGTAAACAATGCATATAGCTCTTAATTGCAGCGCGCTCGGTTGATGATCGACAGGGCAGGATTTCGATTCCCGCTGGAAGATAGTTATTTTTTCTTAAAGGTTAAGGACAGGCGTAACATCGATGAGCCTACGAAAAGACCTTCGCGTTAATATACCCTACACCCCACAGCTACGCTGCTCTCATAGGCAACTTGTGGGAGTGCATTGAAAAGCACATCGGGTTTCTTTCTTCGAAAGAAAAAAGAAAGAGCTTCAAACGAACCCTGCTCTCAGAAGTCCTGCTGTCGCGTGGTGGAGCACATCGCCTTGGTCGTCACCTGTGAACTCGGCCACCGGAGCGGCAACAAGCGAGCGAGAACGTGGTACTTGCTTTGCGAGTCTGAGATGGGCGGCAGTTGTTCCCAGCGAGGGCTTTAAATCCGTTGGCCATACCTGTTACCCTAGACGCTTGGTCAGCTGTGCCTAGCGGCGCGTACTTACGCCTTTGTGGAGGGGGTTGCGTCATTACTGCGGGAAAGATTCTGAAAATCAGCCGTGTTCATTCCCTGCCTAAAGATTTGAGCTACCCTCAGAGGACAAGGCCGCTGCCTTCTCCAGATCTAGGCTTTTCAGCGGCAAACACCAGTTAGCTCACGCTCTCTGATAATGCTTTAAGCGCTACGCTTAGCCCTACTCTTTATTTAATTACGAAGTCCCGATCACAATGTAAGCTGCGAAAATTGTTATAAGGGTGATCACTTTCGTTGGATACATGTTTCAAGCTTGTGGTCATTGCACACCGTAAACACAGCAAATGAAATAACATAAAAACACTTACTCTGGCTCAGAGCAGCTGGAAAGAAACGAAAAGGTCTCCTGTGACACAATGTACTTCAGTAATCCGGACGAGTTAATATTGTTGGCTAATAAATTATCTTCACGCTTCAAAGCCCTTAAAAAACAGGTAAAGAAAGTAATCCTATGTTACGTGCAACAGTATCTTTTAGAATAGATAACATGTCAGCTGTTTGCAAGCTCGCAATTTGTTGCCATAATGGGTTCTATGTAGCCTTTTTGTGCTGATATTTAAGGATAGACATCCTTGGACTCCATTTCTCAACAATCACTGCTGCTTCCTTACACTTCTCCTTTAGCCTGTCTGGTTCGTTTTATTTCCACTATTTATGTAGAGAATAAAACCTGAAGTTTTTAGACAGCGGCTATATTCCACCACGTTCGTAAATTATGAAGTTCATCCCATGTTTTAAATTTGCGAATGCACTATATCCCTATTTTTCTCAACAAGTAAACATGGGTATTTTGATTAACTGCTTTTAGTGTTTGCAACTTCCATGGCTTAGCGCCTGATATTGTGAGTTGGAAAGAAACTACCTAGGCTTATTATAAAAAGAACGTGACTGCTTATGTCATAATATGAACTTAGTTTTAGACATTCAGACATCTATACAATCACAGTTTGAGAACGAAATGTTTGTCAAAGGCAGGAGAAAGTTATATTTGCGACACTGCTGGCTTATTGCGTTGTAAACAAATTCCCCAAGTATATGTCACTTTAGGGTCCTTAAATGAGAAACTCGTTAGTATTTCAATCCCTTTAGTAAAGGCATCCGACATACGAGCCACCAAAATTACGGGGTAATTTGAAAGTGCTCGTATTGGATAAAAATGCTCTCAGGTGCAACCTACATTTGGTTAGAATTCTAGCAGGATTTCTGTAGAAACCGACAAAACCCCCAAGACTATACAATGCCAGCTGATAACAAACAAACAATCTTAGATGGACAAGCTGAATGCAGATCACTGCACCTACAAAACAGCTCAAGCGAGATGCAATTTGGCATTCGTAATGAGAGCGCATTTTCATGTGCGAAGCATAAATCAGCCGACGGAGCAGTGGACTGCATGGAACTCGTAGAAGTCTATCTCGGTTACGACCTACGTACTTGAGTGTAAGTTCTGTTAAGCATGGCTAGAAGGTCATACCGATGTTTCCCATCTACGTGAGCTCTTTGCTCTTCGTCGGTCTTTGCCTCAAGACTATCACACTTTCTACTTGCTGCTGCTTCCTGGCGAGCAATATTGAATGTATGATCAGTATCTCCTTGAGGTGAGCCCCCCCCCCCCCCCCCTATCCCTTATCATCACCACTTCACATAGTACCACCAGTATTACAGCGGAGAGCTTAGAGTCCGTGTACACGATCACGATGATCACTTGGCGGCTCCCGATAGCGTCAGGTACGACGAAAACGAAGAAGCGCTCACATGTTTGAGCAGGCGTGCTCGCGCTAGGGCTGTTTCCTGCTACACAAGATGACTTACGCGAGTGAACGACCTTGAAATTTGCAAAGCGAAGAATACAACTAAGCTCTAATGGGCAGCATGTCTTTTTTACTCGCTCACTGCGCACCGCACTACATATTCCAAAGCTGTGCCGATTAAGAAAAGCTACGCCAATATTCGCACTTATACCTACCTCCTCTATCCATTTATAACCTGTGGATTAGTTAAGTGCCTGCAAAGAGATTGGACTGAAGGACATGTAATAAGAATTTATCGTGCCGCTTTCGGGGCCACCGCCTTCACGGCGCAGCTTCTGGCGGAAGCACTGGCTCGGAAGAAATGACGCATCGGACTGTCAAGGAAGCAGGCAGCATAAATCATCTGCCCTGCTAAAAACGGCTATATACGCATGTTGTGATTATGTACCGAAGATAAACTCATTGAAAAAAATTTTTGTTTAGCCCTAACCCTGAATAAGTGAAGAAAGACGGCAGCATGAGGTAATCGATTTCAACTGCAACGAACGGCGGCATGGAGCGACTGGAAACGAAGAAAGAGCTGACGCGACGGAACAGGACCGACTTAGTGTGGAGATCGCGGGACTTTCGCCGGCACAAGACCGCATTGCCGAAATATCAGAAAAGTTGGGCATTGTTTCTAAATAGATAAAAGAGCTGAATGTCCTGACAGAGGCGAATTTGTGCCCCCAAGGCCTCGCGGCGGAGTGTAAAAGATTTCGTCAGTGCCGAACCTCATCATCCGAATCCCGCAAAGCTTCGGCATTTTAGCAGGGTGGTGAAACTTCCTGTGCTTCCAGTACCTTCCAGCAGCCACCAATTACGGACGCTAGCACTGAACTCCTCTTCCTTTCAGATAGGTTCGTAGCAGGAGTGGGCGCGTAGCGCGTAAAAATGGACTTGACGGGGGAGGCCGAATAGTGAAGCGCCCCCCTCCCCTGCCCGGAAAAAACAAACAGCTGAAGGTGATGTCGGTAGGTTGCTTCAAGCACCGTGGGTCGTGCGCTCGCCTGCGCTCGCTCCCGGAAGAACGATGTATCCGCGGTGTTTCTACTGCAAGGTACCGTTCGTGCTGGGGAGCGACCGGCCTGCGGCAGGAACAGTATGATGGAAAGAAAAACTAGGGGGCATAGCACTTTCGAGGGCTCACGCGCTTGCGAGCAAGCTTTCCTGACAGCACAAGAAGTGGCAAAAGGAAGTTATCATTTCCCATTTATCAATTCTTTCCACGTCAAATAGACAATAATGAGATACGGCGAATAATCACATATACACACTGGATATAGATAGCCAAAAGTTGACTGCACGTTTGGTCGCTAACATTTTAGCCTTGTGTTTAACCATGCTTGTTTTATAAATTAAACGAAAACTAGTTTGGCGGCAGTAGTAGGGCAGTGTGTCCCGCAAGCAAGGCAAAACATCGCCACTGAAAAGAAGCTTACTATGTCCTTCGAGAAAATCCTCCGTATGATGGACCATGCCAGAAATAACCACTTTGGTATGAAGGAAAAGGACTCCATTTGTTCACTGCAAGGTTTCGTTATCTCGAGTATAATGTACGAAACTGCATTCATTATCTCTCCCGCTCGGAAATTGAAAAGTTTTGACATTCTGATCAGGAATGCCTACAAGGCGGCGCTGGGGCTACCGATCTCCACGCGAATGGTAAAGCTCATGTCTCTAGGAGCACATAATACCTTCAAATAGACGTGGGAAGCACAATGGCTCTCACAACTAAACAGGCTCACCCTCACAAAACCGGGCAGAGAACTGCTCAACGTGTACCCCATTCTGCGCAATGTGCCTCCCGCATATAACATCGAAAGGAGAAAAAGAAGAGGTGAATCTTTGCTGAAGAAATGGGACGAGCAACCCAACACACTTTACGTGGACGCAGCAGGACCAAATAATAGAGTCATGACTATTGTACTTCAACGCCTTAAGGACAGCTGGTGAGCTGCGCCTCGATAAAAACGTCCAACCCAGCCACGCACAGGAGGCAGCTATTGCATTAGCTGTAGCCTCTAACCCCAACGCCGTTGTAATCACGGAATCTTAGAACACCTGTCCCAACTTCAAAAACGGGTTCATTCGCAGGTTAGGGATGTCATTGTTGACTAAGAGCCCACTCAGCCAAGCCTCAGTCATCTGGTTTCCTGATCATCTGGAGACACCAGGAGTAACCGGAGCCGCCCACAAGTATGCCCGGGCTCTTCTATACAGGGCACTTCCCTCTGATGACCATGGAGGGCGCTCTCAGCTAACAGCTTGTGTATTGTATGCTGACAATCTCAAGCCATACAGAACAGCCAGGCTAGTGTACCTCACACCACAACATTTCCGTAACAATTTAGAAGAAACACCCTTGGCAGAGTACAAACAAACACATATAAAACGCCACCTAGGTTGAACCAGTGATGCCCTACCCTATACTCAGTGCAATGCCCACACTGTGGAGAGATAGCTAACCTCTACTACATGGTGTGGGCATGCAAATTTAATCCCATAGTAGGCCCCATTCCAAAGACATCAGAAGAACAATCGGAGGCTATTCTGGTCAGCGATGATCCTGACCCTCAACATTGGCTGGTAGGGCGGGCCAACGCCGCAGCAATATCCAGTGGAATACCGGACTAGGCGGCCCACCTACATGGTCTACAAGATTATCTCAATACACTTTGCAATCGATAGAGCAATGAATCGATCTATTTTCACTTTCATCTTTCTCCAATCTCTTAACGGCGCGACTAGGTTGGCCAGCGAGCATCGGCAAACGTCGCGTTCGAGACGTCTGAACAAGGAAAACCATGATTGTTCATTCTTCCCTCCTCGTTAAGGAGTGCATAAAGACCGCCTAAAGAGCGAGCTGACGCGGTTCAGCTCGGCTCAGTGTTTTTCGAATTGTGTATGCGGATTTTAGACCCGATATTGCCTGAACCCACTCGAAACGGTCAGTGAAGGTGTTCGGCACCTGTTTGCAACAATTTTATTGTCGGCTCGCTGCTCGATTCGAAGCTTTCAAGGACTAGGCGTTTCTGACGGGCTAAGCCTAATCGACGCCCTCAGGGCCCACCACGACCACGGCTCCTCCCGGGCCACAGCCGGGCGGCGCTGCCGCCACCGCGCATCCGGAAGATGTGACCTTCAAAATTTTACGCCCGCCGACCTTCACTTTGTGCCAACCACCGACTACGACCACACAGTCAAGCCAGGTTACAAGGCGTTCCGATTATCCGCCATTACCGGCTGGTCACGAGCAGATGGATGCTGCGCCATACTTCGTATCTAGCCGTACCCTAACTCCGACACCACAAACGCCACAGGTTACACCGACTACAACCCCACAGTCAAGCCAAGTTACGAGAAGTTGTGATTACCCGCTTTTACCGGCGGGGCATGAGCAGATGGACGCAGCGCCGTACTTCGCATCCAGCCGAACGCTGACTCCGACGCCACAAGCGTCACAGGCTACAGGGAGCGTTGATTACCCGCTATTGCCGACGGTGCACGACGAAATAGATACCGCAGCTCTGACTGTCTCTGCAAGCTCTCCTGCTCAGGTTAAGAAAGCTACAGGATGCAGCATGACTTTAACGTATCGCAAGCGTCAAGTGTCCCCGCAACGTCTGCACACAGAACGGGTGAGTCGTCCTCATTTCACTACTCTGATTAGGCCACTTAACAAAGTGCATGCCACAAACATCCCGAAACAGGCTCTTACCAACGCAATAGAGCAAAGTGCTCCGTCTCAGTATTTTTCGGATATGGCCATTCTCCGCTTTGATTCTGCTGCTAACTGCATCTGCATAGCTGTCAGGGACGCTGAGCATTTCAAGAAGCTGTGTACATTGACCCGTTTAGTCGCGCGAACGCGGGATTCTGTCCAAGCGTTCGATGTGGACACGTCCCCACTGAAGCAGCCTACGGTTGGCAGCACGCGAGGTGTGATGGTTTGGTTTGTGGGGTTTAACGTCCCAAAGCAACTCAGGCTATGAGAGACGCCGTAGTGGAGAACTCCGGAAATTTCGACCACCTGGGGCTCTTTACCGTGCACTGACATCGCACAGCACACGGGCGCCTTGCTTTTCGCCGCCATCGAAAAGCTGCCGCCGAGGCCGGGATTCGATCCCGCGTCCTTGGGAACAGTGATCACAATTAGAGAAGGCCTCACGATGGACTATATCATGGCACATCTGCGTTGCGAGACAGCTGAAATCACAGACATACGCATGCTCGGCAAGACAAATTTGTTACTTCTGACCTTCGCATCAGACACATTACCTTCTCGGCTAGTATTTGACTACGAGACTATACGAGTCCGTCAATACCGCCCGCGCCTAGTCGCATGTTATAACTGTCACCGCATCGGCCATGTAGCCAAATACTACTCGTTTCCCGCCGTTTGTCGGGATTGCGGTAAGAACCCGCACCCTGAGGGCTCCGGCTGCAAGCAGTTTCTTAATTGCGTAGCCTGCGGCGCTTCCACGGATATCGCCCTGAGTGCCCAGTGCCCGACTCGAGCCTATGCAAAGCCTGTCGACAAATCGGCACCTAAGGAGTTGGATGATCCGAATACGCATCAGATGACAACCTCACATACTATCTCCAAACATGTATCATATGCTGAAAAGACCTCTTCTCCAGGTTTAGCCGAGGTCATTGAGAGCCTCAGAGCAGAGATATCTGAACTATGCCACGAAAATCAGCGTCTCCGGGAGATGATAACTAAGGACAAGATAACAATGGACACCCGAACTCGTTCCCAGACTCCGCAACGCAGCCGCTCACAGAAGGGCCGCAAAAGCCGTTCGCCTACCCGCCGGCCGCAACCGGTCACAGCGTCTGATTCCACCTATACCCACATGCTGGGGCTAATCCGACAGGAACGCGCCCAAGAGACACAGAAGCTGGAAGAAACTCTGCGAAAGGAAGTTAATGCAACTCTTACTGCTGCCCTCACTTCCATGCAGAGCCATCTGCAGGCTATGTTTGAGGAGTTCCAACGTACCACACTCACATACGACAGTCAGCGCCGTACATCTGTGCCCCTTTCGTGAGTACTATGGCTCATGGGATTCAATGGAACTGCAGAAGCTTCAATCAGAACGGTCCTACCCTTCGTACATTTGTGCCTCAGCGCCGTCCTCTTTTCATACTTCTTCAAGAAACGTGCGGTCCTTGTGAAATTCCTAGTTACTGCACTTACCAGACACCTACTATCCAACATAAAAACGGCCGTTCCGAGGGACAGGCGGCCGTCTTAATCCGAAACGATTGTCCTTCCACTCAGCTCTCGCTTCAGTCCCTTTGCTCTTTCACTCATGAGATTGTTGCAGTAAAAATCTTCCCCCCTGGCCAAAAACCTTTCGTCGTATTATCGGCCTATTTCTGGCCTGGTAACGTCATGGCAGAACCCTGTACCTGGCTCCCTGACCTTGAAAACGCAGCACACCTTTATCCTATTCTTATTGACGGAGATTTCAACGCACATCGTGCAGCCTGGAGCTCATCTCAACCTAATCAACGTGGTAAACACCTATATGACGCCCTTGATCAAACTCTTCTTACCCTGTGCAACGAACCTAACGCACCGACCGGTATCGGTCTCCATCCCTCTCAAGCAGACACTACACTGGACCTTACATTAGGCGTCTTCTTCGGCGTGGGGAAGTCCTTTCTAATTCTTGGGGTAGTGATCACTTGCCCATCTTGCTCACTCTCAATCGTCAATGTCTTCGCGTTCGGACAACACGTTCGTTTTTCAACTCGGACAAGTTTCGTGCTAATACTACGACCCCCTTCTCTGATATTGACTCCTTCCTGTCTGTACTCCGAGATGCCCGCACTCAAGCTCTCGAATATATCCCCTGTGACGATTCCACAGTTGGCATGGATGCTCACCTGGTTAACCTTTGGCGTCGCGCAGATCACCTCATGCAACGTTTTCGGACACGCGGAAAACGTCACAAAGACCTGGTGCTGCTTCGACGACAATTCAAGCTTATCCGGGCATACCAGCTTCACCTGCAAATTGAGGCTTGGCACTCTACATGCAACCATCTTGGACAAGTACCGGGCCTATCACAACTTTGGCGCTTCTTTCGTGGCCTAAATGGCAAGGCACGCGGGGCCATACCTCTCGCCGATCTCCTTCTCAATGGCAACCCGACTGATGTTGAAGATGAAGTTATACGCACCTTCTTCCCACACGCCAGCCTAATGCCTCCACCAGCAGTTTCCATTTTCCCAGTAGGAAACCCTGATCCAGACCTAATCGCCCATTCTCAAACGGAGAACTGCAAGCAGCCCTCGGAAGAGGCCGAGCTCACGCCACACCCGGGCATGACCGAATCAGTTGGCAGGAGCTTCGCAATCCCGACTCGGCAGCCCAGGATGCCCTTCTCGACATCATTAATTCTTACTGGGAGACCGGAACGGTACCGGATAACCTCAAACTTTCTCTTATTCTTCATATCCCTAAATCTGGAAAAAACCCTCGACTTCCTAGTAATTTGCGTCCGATTGCATTGACTTCACATCTCTGTAAACTCATCGAGCGCCTGCTGAATACCCGGATTAGTCACTACATTGAATACTTCAGTCCTGGATTTCATCCGGCTCAAGCCGGCTTCCGCCCTAACCTCGGAACGCATAACTGCCTTTGGCTTTTGCGAAGAGTTCTGAATAGAGCTCATCGTAAAACGCTACCTGACTATCCCCTTGCGGTCGATATACACAAAGCCTTTGACAGTGTTCGCCATGAAGTTATCCTGGTGGAATTCGCTAAACGCTTTCCTAGTAATCGTGCCCAAATCTGGATCCGCAATTGTTTGACATCTAGACCCATTCAGCTACATGGCAAAGCTCCGGGATTGGTGCCCAAAACCTATTACTTGAATAGGGGTGTACGTCAGGGCTCCATTCTCGGACCCATATTGTTCAACTTGGCCATGACACGCGTCGCCGAGAATCTGGAAACCAGCACAAGCGCAAGATTCGCTATATATGCCGATGATATTAACGTCTGAACTAAGGCAGCGGATTACGTAGACAAATATTCTATGGACACTGAACTTCAGGCGACCCTTCTTTGTCTTGAAGATAAACTAACCAAAGTTGGCCTCGAACTCGCACCACATAAAACAGAATTGATTAGTATCGACAAAAAACATAACACCAACCCCAGTATGCAGATCCATCTTCACATCGGAGGCAACACCATCACCTCCTCAAATGGGCAAATCCGCATTCTTGGCCTGCCTATATCAAGCTGCAACAGCCCCCAGAAATGGGTTCATCAGTTACAACGCCTTTAACCAGCACTGCTACATACGATTCGTCGCCTGTCCAACCGGCACGGCGGTGCGCGGCAACATGCCTGCCGTGCGATGGCCAGAGCAGCGGCGGTCGGAAAACTCCTATGGCACACCCGTCCTCCAACTGTCGAAGACTGACTTCGCTAAGGTAGAACGCCTTCATCGCGCAATACTACGCACTATTACCGGTCTACCTAAGCACACTCCTATAACCGAACTTGAGCGTTTGGCCGCTCTTCCACCGCTCACTACCATCGTTACCGAGTCACAGACGCGTCATCTAATACGTCTAGAGAACACTGTCCAGGGGCGTCGCCTGCTGGCCTGGGATGAACAGCGTAACGACGAAACACCAGCCCTATATGCATCTCTTCCCCCTTGGGAGATGCCAGTAGTCACACGCCTCCAGCGCCGACCTATAAACCGCGATTTTGTCATTCCCCTAGAGCTCCTCGCTGCCCATCACCGACAAGAGCGAATCCCTGATACGACTGACATTTAAAAACATCACATGATGCAACCTAAAGGGGAACTGCCTCCAGGAAAGATATTAGTAGCTTATTTTAAGGTTGCAATAAAAAAAAAATTTGAAAAAAGAAAAAATGAACTCAGGATTCGAACAAATATTTCATTCGCTAAGTGCGAAGGTACGTAATACTAATCCATTGCGCCACTGAGGCAGCGAGTACGGCATGCTTTAAACGCGCTCTTATTCATTTTTGCAATATTTCCGCTATCTGTTGCCAGGTGACGCTGCTCAGAGGACCCTGCCGTTGAGAGAACGGAATCACGCTGAACCGCGCCGTAAGGGAAGGGATGAAGATGGGAGTGACAGTGGAAGGAGAGAAAGGGGAGCCGTAGTGGAGGGCTACAGAGTAATTTCGACCACTTGGGGATCTTTAATGTGCGCTGACATCGCACAGCACACGGAGGCCACTTCGTTTCGCCTCCATCGAAACGCAGCCGCCGAGGTCGGGTTCGAACCCGGGAACTCCGTTGCGACAAAATTCAGGCTTGGTTACCTCTTCGCGGATGACAACAAAAAGTGGTGGAAATATATCGCGCCCGATGCAAGCTCTGTCTGCTCGCTACAACATAAAAAGGGAAGTAAGCGCGATAACTCATTCCCCACGGCAAAGGCATCTGGGCCATAATGGTAATCACGTTCTGTGCCGACGCTCACTCGAATATCTTACAATCGCGCTCCACTGTACATCGAGCGTCGTGTGCTGCCGCTTTGCTCTAGTCATACGATCTACTAGTCATACTAACTCTGCTGGTTTGTTTAGCTTCGCCTTCTCTGGCCAGTCTAGCAAGCAGTCCATTGTGCTCATCAATGCAACGACTCAACTGCTCTGACGCGATGTATTTTACGACTTCTCCGTTGAGTTACTCGAATAGTCTGCTTTTAGACGAAACGCGGAGTCAACTTGTGACTCCTTGCCCTCATGTGTATAGAACCTGTGCCGGAAAGCTTCAGGCAACAATTTCTACTTCGGCAGTAGGGCTTGCTTGACATCATTGTAGCTTTGAAACGCCTCGCTTGAGAGGCGCGTAGTCATGTCAGATGCGTCCTCTGGAAGCAAAGCTAACACTCTGTGCCCATAGCTTCGCCCGTCATCATTTAGTTCCCACAAATTTACAACTTTGACAAATAAGTCGGCCATAACTTCCCCGGTGACAAATGGCGCAAGCTAGTAGCGGATTTTTGGACCTTTAGAGGGAACTATTGCCGAACCAAGACTTGGCCCTGGACAGCTTTGGTGGAGCTCCAACTTTTTTGTCCTTCTGGTGCCATTTTTCCTCACGAAGTTCTTTCCCTTTCACCTTTTCCTGATCACAGCGTTCTTTTCCTGCTCGCACCGCTTCTTATATATCTGCCCCCAAGACTATGCTGCGTCCTCAACCGTCACTTCTTAGACCGAAGGATCTCAATGCTTTTCTTTTTTTCGTATTGCTGAACCGGAATCAGTGCCCAACTTCTCGAAATTTTAAAAAGTTCGTTGACATTGTAGCTTTTCATCTTCCACACTGGCCTCTTGCTGTTTGGCGTTTTAAGAATACACTTGACGTCCCCTAACTCACTCCAAGGATGACACTAAGAGTCATTTCACACACTCCATTGTTCAACCTGCAAACTTCCTTAGTCACTACGCTTTGAATAAACAGATTTAACACAGTGCTGCACCAATCTTTTCCCCAAGCTTTTCTCCAAGTCTGCAGTATTACGAAACCTTGATGAAGGTCGAACATGAACATGATGAAGGTGGATGCGCAGTTTTTTTTCATCAAGTGTTTCAAGATTACCGGTGCTAGCCACTGGCGGGTTCACGCCTGGGACATCCCATCGCTGCCTCAAGTGTTGTGCCAAAGGGTTGCGCCCGTGGATTTCTTCATACCTTTCATGATCGAGAGAGATTGGGACATCGGCGGCAGCAATCAGTCCGAATTAGCATTGATGGGATGAACAAAAAGCTCCTTCCCAGGTAGCATAAAGTTGGCTATGAAGGTGGGGCCCCGGTAGGTCCGATGTAGGCAATGCAGGACAGCCCCGGTGGGATCAATGTGGGTGCTGAAAGAGGGGCTGGCGAAGGCCTGAAGGGGACTGTCGACAAAGCCTCGATGGGCCTCAGTAGGGACCGATGCAGGCAGTCTTTGCGGGGCTGCCCAAATTTTTTCCCGCATCACAAAAAGGGCACATCCCGCCAACACCCCCGATGTCTTACTTTGGACAGATTCGGGCAGCCACTCTCGATAAACATTTACGTTTTATTTCGATTAGCCCCTCAGATAAGGCCATAGGACAAATGCGGGTTCTATAACGCAAGCCGCACGTGGGCTTGCCCACATTTTTCTTATAGGGGTCCGACGCAGGTAATCGATGGGGTGCCCTACTCCAAGTTTTCCCAATAAATATATATGCACATAATTAAGTAAATATTTTATACATGTCTGCCCTTTCTAAAAGCCACAATATTAAATTTTAAAATAATTCATAACATTATTTTAGCCTAAATGACATCATGTACATCTTGTTCTGGATATGGAGATGTGTGTTCTGAACAGCAATATTGAGCTGAGAGGTGCACGCTGTCACAGCAACCGCATAAGGAGCAACAGTTAGCGATCAGAATGTTTTAGTATTTTAGCGCAATTTTTATGACCACGGGAACTAAAGCCATGTAACAGTTCTAATGACTAAAAATGGCAACAACTGTTATACAAATCATCTATAATAGTAATTTAGGGCAACATTTATTACAAATAAAGGTTGGAAAGAATGTTTGCAGAATTGCACGCACGCCTTTTAGCCCATTACGGCCGATGTGGGACCTACAGCGGTTTTGTGTAGACAGCCCTAATTGGGTTGGGTGTTGTTTTTGAACCTCAAGCCCACTTGGTGTTGCACGTGCCTTCAAGTTCACCACAATGGAGCGATTTTGGTATTATGTGGGCCCGCTCGCCATCCAGCCCCATTGGGGCCCATGTTGGATATAAAGCAGTTCTGTGTGGGCAGCCCCATTTGGACTGGGTGTTGTTTTTGAACTTAGAGCCCACCTGCGGTTGCACGTCCCTTCAAAGTTTTCTGACGGGACCGATTTTGGCATGCAGGCACGCTCGCCTTCCAGCCCCATTACAGCCGATGTGGGACCTAAAGCGGTTTAGCTAAGGCTGCCTCATTTCAGCTTCACGAGGGCTTGCCATAATTGCGCTCTTATTCATATTTCACCTCCCCTCAAGTAACCACAGTTCAATTCAGTCGTTCAGTCGTGTCCGACTCTTCGTGACCCTTTGGACAATGTCACGCCACGCTTTCCGGTCTCTATCTTCCTAACATCACATAACTTCATTTGCAGTGCCGCGAGGATGCCATCTAACCATCGCGTTCACTGCCTACCCCTTCTCCGGCGACCCTCAACCTTTCCCAACATCAAATATTTCTCCAGCGACTCCTCTCTTCTCATCAGACGACCAAAGTAGCTGAGCTTTAACTTTAGAGTTTGACCCTCCAATGAGCAGTCAGGGTTTATGGTCGACAATATCGACTGATTTGATCTTCTGGCAGTCCAAGGAACTCTCAAGAGGCTTCGCCAGCACCACAATTCAAACGCGCCAATTCTTCGGTGGTCAGCCTTTTTCACAGCCCCAACTCTCGCATCCTTACATCACAACTGGAAAGACCATAGCACAAGTTATACGGATCTTGGTTGGCAGACTAATGTCTCTGCTCATTACTAGGCGGTCAAAGCTAACCAGTGCTCTCTTTCCCAGAAGCAGGCGTCTCCTAATTTCATGGCTGCAGTCTCCTTGCGAGGTAATCTTCGAGCCCAAGAAGAGAAAATCTGTCACAGCTTCCACTTCTTGTCCCTTGAGCTCCAGGACTTGATAGGGCCAGACGCCATGATCTTTGTCTTTTTAATGTTCAGTTTAAGCCCAAACTTCTCACTCTTTTCTTGTACGTACATCAGAAGTCTCTTGAGTTCCACTTCACTTTCTGCCATTAAAGTGGTATCATCCGCATATCTAAGGTTGTTGATATGTTTTCCAGCAACCTTCACTCCAGCTGAAGACTCGTTCAGACCGGCTTTCCTCATGATGCACTCTACATATAGGTTCAATAGGCAGGGCGACAGTATGCAGCCTTGCCTCACTCCTTTCTCAATCGGAAACCAACCAGTAAGACCATGCCCAGTTCTAACTGTGGCCTCTTGCTCTTCATACAGGTTCCTGAGGAGACAGATGAGGAGAATTGGAACTCCCATCTCTTGGAGAGCTTGCCACAATCTGCTGTGATCTACGCAGTCAAACGCTTTAGCATAATCAATAAAGCAGATGTAGATGGGTATCTGGAACTCTCTTGCTTTTTCCATGATCCAGTGCAGGTTGGCAATTTGGTCTCTAGTTCCTCTGCCCTTGCGAAACCCAGCTTGCACGTCCGGAAGCTTCCGATCCACATACTGCTGGAGCCTACCTTGGAGGATTTTCAACATCACCTTGCTAGCATGCGAAATAAGCGCGATCGTGCGGTAGTTGGAACAATCTTTGGCACTGCCTTTCTTTGGAATGGGGATGTAAACTGACCTCCTCCAATCCTGTGGCCACTGCAGGGTTGTCCAAATCTTCTGACATAATGTATGCAGAATGTTAGCAGCGTCATGGTTGAGGTTTTGAAGCAACTCAGCTGGAATACCATCAATTCCGCTAGCTTTGTTCATAGCAAGGCTGGCTAAGGCCCATTCAAGTTTACTCTTCAGGATGCCCGGCTCGAGATCAGTAATCACAACCGTCCTATGTTGGGTTTGCACATTCGGGTCCTTCTTGTACAGTTCTTCTGTGTATTCCTGCCACCTCTTCTTTATCTCTGAGGCTTCAGTGAGGTCCTTGCCTCGTTTGTCCTTTATCACGCCCAGCTTAGCACAGAAGCTTCCTTTGACATCTCTGTTTTATACAGAGCTCTTGTGTTCCTTAATTGGCGGTTGTCGTCAACTGCTTGGCACTGTATGTTCAGGAAGGTATTCTTATCTCTCCTTGCTATTTTCTGAAAATCCGCATTGAGAACCTTGTATTTTTCTCTTTCCCCCATAACTTTTGCCATCCTCCTTTCCTCAGCTATTTGCAAAGCCTCTTCAGATAACCAGTTTGCTTTCTTGCATTTGTTTTGCTTTGGAGCTACCTTAGTAGCAACTTCTTGTATTATATCACGAACATCAGTCCACATCCCTTCGGGCTCTTTGTCTTCTAGATCTAATCCTTGAAATCGATTCCTCGCTTCCACAGCATATTCTAATGGAATTTGATCCAGATCGTACCTTAAAGGCCTTCAAGTTTTCTGTGTTTTCCTCAATCGAAGCTTAATTTTGGCAACAAGAAGCTGATAATCGGTGCCAAAATTGGCCCCAGGCCTTGTTTTTACTGCTTGTATAGCGCTTCTCCCTCTCTGCCGGCAAAGAATATAACCGATCTGATTCCTGTACAGATCGTCCGGTGAAGTCCATGTGTACAGGCGCCTCTTGTGCTGTTGAAAATGAGTATTCGCTATGGTCAGGTTGTTTTCTCGACAAAACTCTACTAGCCTCTGCCCAACTTCATTTGGCTCACCAAGACCGAACTTGCCTGTAATTCCGGATATTTCTTCACTCCCGACCTTAGCATTGCAGTCTCCTATGAGAAAACGACGTCTGATGATAGGGTGCGGTCTAAAAGGCATTGTAGGTCCGCATAAAATCTCTCAATGTCAGCTTCTTCAGCAGTAGTGGTCGCTGCATAGACTTGAATAACAGCTATGTTGAAAGGGTGACCTAGGATCCGAAGTGAAATCACTCGGTCGTTTATGGGGTTGTACCCTAGCACTGCTTTGCCCATTCTTCTGTTTACTATGAGAGCGACCCCATTCCTTCTCATGGATTCGTGCCCACAATAAAAGACATAATGGTCGCCGGAGTTAAATTCTCCCATTCCGGTCCACTTGAGCTCGCTGATACCCAAGATATCAATGTTCAATCTGTTCATTTCTCGCTTAACGACATTCAATTTACCTTGCGTCATAGATCTTACATTCCATGTTGCTATGTGATATATCTCCTTGCAACATCGGACTTTCCGGTCGCTTCCCGACACATCCACAACTGAGCGTCCTTTTGGCTTTAGCCCAGCCGCTTCATTCTTCCTGGAGCTAGTAGGAATCGCCCTTTGTTCATCCCCAGTAACATGTGGGACGCCTTCCAACCTGGGGGGCTCATCTTCCGGCGCCATATCATTAATGGTATGGTGACTGGCCATAGGGTTTTCTTGGCAGGAAATACTGGAGTGGGTTGCCATTACCTTCTCCAGTGAATCACATTTTGTTTGAACTCTCTGCCGTGACCTGTCTATCTTGGGTAGCCCTACACAGCAGAGCTCACGACTTCATCGAGTTTCGCAAGCCCATCCCACACGACAAGGCAGTGATCTACAAGGGACCAATTGAAGCAGCATGTGTGCCCCTCCATTGTTTTGCCCCAGTATGGGCAAAGTAGGTTCAACAAAGAGTTATTGGGGGCGGCCTCATTTCGGATCTATGAGGGCGTTGCTATAAAGAGCCCACATTTAGGTTGGATTCTTCTCAAGTATCCGACAAGGGAACCTTGTGGTTTGGACGCACGAATGTGCTCTGCATTAGCCCGAGCAACGCCGCTATGGGACCCATGCAGCAGGAACAGGGGCAAGCCCAAATGGGACTTGCCCGCTTTTGCCCCATCGGGGACCGACGCAGGTTTTATGATTGTTGCCCCAGCCCCACTTGTCTATATCAGACCTACTAGGGCCCCCCATTCTATACTACCTGGGTTTATACGGTACTCACCGGAAAATATGTATAACAAAGATCTGTACGGGGGCTTAAGGCTACCAGCCATACGGCCGGGGAGATCCTTGCGCATGGCACTGCACTCGATGGACGCTAGTGGCGGTCTTGGTCTCCAAGCAGCAGCGCTTGTATTTTTGTAACCACGGAAATCGTAGCCACTCAAATTGCAAACCCGGAGGCAGCACTTGACGGCTACCCAAGAAGACAAATCTGCGAGCGCGCTGATCTGCCGCTTCAAACCTGCCGCATGTGACCACCGCCAGGCTGTCTGGGAATTCTCTGGGATGTCTGAACTTGAAGGTCGCTTGCAGCGTTCAGATGAAGTATTGCGGCGCCGCACCGGGGCTTCGAAACGGGTGTTAGCCGGTTACACTTGACGCTCGGCTTGGCTCGAATCCGGATGGCTTGCCCGGGCACAACAGAGGCGCATGTCGAAATATTGGCACTTCCTGCTGCATGTGCCGCCAGTGAGGCCTAGCTGAATGGCGGTCAACTAGAATGTGGCGGACACATGAGGAATTCTGTTCTGTGATATGTCATCGCAGGTCAAGTGTGCCAGTCCTGTTTGTTGCTTTCGCTCGAGTAGTTGGACGCCTGCTACATGCTGACAATAGTGTCACGTAGTGGTGACAATGACGTGTGCGAAAAAGGAGGTAGCTTGAAGTTCACTGGAAGAAACTCCTTATTTGGGCTGACTTGCGTCCGCGAAATATCTAAGCAAGCGGCGGAGGCAGTAGCGACAACTTGCTCAGCGGTCTTCGATCGATCAATGCTGTCGCACCCGACAACGTTCAATTTAAAGGTGGCGAGGAAACTTCTAAACAAAGCCGCAAACGGTGACTAGCTAGACCTGGAAAATAGCAAAAACAGACGCGAGTAGCCAGAATCTTCGAGACACATCTCGGCGCATCTCGCGCGACCAGACCTTAATAAAGCGGCATCTTGCGACGACGAGCGTGACCAAAGAATACCGAAACTATCCGCGCGCTGGAATGAGTGATAAGGCCGCATAACGGTGGCTGTCGAAACAGAACAAATGAAGGGTTTCAATGGTTTGCGGCATTATTCCTTGTTAAAAAGACATCGCCCTAATGCTTACAAATTGAACCAAGAAAGGTAAACAAAGCACTAGAAATTAAAAACAACTAAGTCTTTAGAGCACGTAAGGTTTAAGGCGCACAACATGGACGATTTCTGGGCACGCCGCGCGCCGCTGCGATGTGGTCTCACCGTCGGTGCTGACCGCGTACACAAGCTGTCCGATGCGTCAAAGGACTCTGTATGGGCATAAGTACAGCCGCAAGAGCCTTTCACTCCGTCCACATCGGCGTATAAGCTTCCAGACCTACACTTGATCTGCCGGGCTATACTCAGCGTCGCGTCGTCGCAAGTTGTATTGTCGGGCGTCGGTGCGTTGCTAGTATTTAATGCTAAGCCGGGCGAGTCGTCGAGCTTTCTTTGCATGATGCAGGTAGGCGGCAACGTTCATGTTCTCATCTTCGGTTTCATGCGATAGCATTGCGTCGAGCGTCATCGTGGGCTCCCTGCTGTACACAAGGCTGACTGGAGTCGACTTGCTTCTCTCCTGGACGCGGGGTTATAAGCGAAGATGATGTAGGGTAGAATGGCGTCCCATGTATTGTGCTCAGAGTTCAAGTGGATTGCAATCATGTCCGTAATTGTTTATTTTAGATGTTGCGTTTGTTCATTTGCCCTAGGGTGGTACGGAGTCGTTCATTGATGGCTTACGTCAGCTCTGCCGTACATGGTGTTCCCATGCCCGTGATGAGGACTTCTGGGGGCCGTGTCGCAAGGTAACGGTTTGGACAAAACTTGGCGACTTCTACCGGGGTACCACTGGGCAGTGATTTTGACTCAGCGTAGCGGGTAAGGTAGTCAGTGGCCAGATAAACTTGTTACCTGGAAATGAAGATGAAAGGAGGTCGAGGAGATCCATCCAAATTTGTTGAAAGCAGCAGGGCTGGGGGTGGTATCTGTTCAGATATTCAGCCGGACTGGTGTGTGGCGTCTTGCTTCGCTTAAGCACACGGCACGTTTTCACGTAATGGGCAATGTCAGCGAGCATTCGCGGCCAGTAGTACTTCTCCTAGATTCGATGCAACTTGCGAGGAAACCATATATTCTCTGCTGTTTGTTCATCGTGCAACTCATGTAAAATTTCCTGCCTTCGGCTTTTAGACACAAATATAAGCAGCGCGTTCTTGTTGCGAGCGAAGTACTTTACGAGGATGTCATTTCTTAATTTAAATGACGACAATTATCGCCTAAACACAGCAGGAGGGCAAGCAGTCTTGCCTTCTAAGTAATCGGCTATGTATTTCAGCTCAGGACATGATCGCGGCTTTTATGCAAAACAACTGGTGCTTACTGGTCCCAGAAAGACGTCCTCGTCCTCGCCTTTCATGGGAGCGTCGACGGTGGCGCGGGATAGCCAGGCTCTGCCGAAATATTTGCAGCCAGACTTATAGAATACAGTCACGTCCAATTCTTGAAGTCGTAAGCTCCATCGTGAAAGGTGACCGGAGGGGTCTTTCAAATTTGCCTGCCAGCCGAGCGCGTGGTGATCTCTTACTCATTGAATGGTCTGCAGTATGGGCGGAACATTGAAGTGGCCCAGATGATCGCCAGGCACGCCTCGGTAGTAGAGTAATTGACTTCGGCTTTTGAAAGGCTCCTGCTACGTAGGCGATTAATTTTTCCTGTACAGCACACTTCTGAACGAGAACGACGCCTACGCCCACACTGCTAATGTCGGTATGAATTTCGGTCTCGGCGTTTTCATCACTTTGTCCAAGGAGAGGAGGGGACTACATGGAACTTAAGCTCGTCTAAGGCTACACATTGCGGCGCTCCGCATTTAAAAGGTACGTCAGCATTTGTAAGCTGCGTACACGACTCCGCTATGCGCGAGAAGTTTCTGATAAATAGTCGATAGTAAGCGCACAGCACAAGGAATCTACGCACAGTTTTCTTGTCGGTAGGCAGTGGAAACTGTGGAATCGCAGCTGTTTTTTCTGGGTCTGGGCGAACACCATCCTTGCTAAGGATGTGACCAAGAAACCGCAGTTCCTCGTTTGCGAAGAGGTATTTCTCTGGTTTGAACGTTATTCCCGATGACTTGAATTCATCCAGCACTGTCTGCAGTCGTTTAAGGTGGTCTTCAAAGTTTGAAGAGAAGACAGCGACATCGTCCAACAGTACAAAATTTACCGCTTCAAGCCAGCCAGGACAGTCTCCACTATTCGTTGGAACGTGGCTGGCGAAGAGCACATGCCAAGTGGCATTCGCTTGAATTCGAAAAGGCTGTCGGATGTTATGCATGCACTCTTCTCGTGGTCTCTTTCGTCTACCTGAATTTGCCAATGCCCGCCCTTCAAGTTGATGGACGAGAAATAGCTAGCGTTGCAGAGACGATCTAGAGTGCCATCAATGCGAGGCAGCGGGAAGACATCCTTCATCGTGCCGTTGTTCAAGCGGCGGTGATCGACGCAGAAGTGAAGTGTGCCGTATTTCTTTCTCACTAAGACGACTGGTGCTGCCAAGGGGCTCTTAGATGACTGGTTGGCATCATCGCGAAGGATTTTGTCGATTTTCTCACGAATGGCTTGGCGTGCTCACAGCAATACACGATAGGGGCTTTGACGGAGAGGTTGGGCGTATTCGTATTAGTAATGCGGTTCTCTGTCAACGGAGTCTGTCGCACCTTTGGCGCAGCAGAAAAACACTCGCTGTAGTTTTCGAGGAGACTGCGAATCCGGTCATGCCTGTTGCGGTGTGGGGGGTCTGGATATGTTGGGTGTATCATCGTCGGGTTGGCCGAAGAGGGCGAAGGTATCTAGACTGTGCGCCAGCTCAGCGAAGAAAGCCATCGTCGTGCACTTCTTAAGATGTCGGTATTATTCTATGAGGTTCGTCACCAGCACCAGAGCCGGTCTTCATCGGATATGGGCGACGCCTCTTGCGATTACGAGCTCTCTTTAAAAAGGCAGCTGGGAGCTTCCCTCGAAGACGCCTTCGGCGCTTTCGAGGTCTGCTTTGCTCACGCAGGCGACGACGCTTAATCGGGGCGGCAAGGTGAAGTCTGCGTTGAGGATGTTTAGAGTGCTGCGGTGCGTCGATATTGTGGAAGGTATGGCGTGGTCCGTCAAGAGCTTGATGAGTTTTGAGCGAGGGTGGATCATCGCCCGATGCTCACTCAGAACATCGATACCTAGAATAACGCCTTGCGATCAGTTCTGTAGGATTACGCAGCTCGTAGGACAAGAGCGCTCATTCACTGTTACTCTTGCTGTGCATCGTCCGGGCGGCGTGATAAGGTCGCCACCAGCGGTACAGATTACTGGATCGTACCAAGCGGTGGTCACTTTCTCAAGCAAGGCGCGAACCATCCGCTGATGAAAGAATAGACGCCTCCGTGTTACACTAAGGCGGTAACTATGCGACCGTTGGTGTCCACTTCAAGGTCACTTGTTCATGTCCTTGTATTGCGCGTGAGCCTTGGTGTCCCATCTCGGCTCCGCCGTGTACTGAGGTCACCGCTGTAGCCAATTCTTGTCCCTTGACTGTGCGGTGGTGTCAACTTGGAGTGCGGTTGTGTCGTCGTGGATGCTGTCCTCGTGCCTGGCGGCGGTGTAAGTGTTACAGCGTCGTCACTCGTCGTCGGTGGCGCAGGATTGTCATTATTCTGTCGTGTAGCAACCGACCTCAAAAGGTTTCTACCTCTAGTTTCTGCAAAGGAGGCTACGGGATCTGCTTGGGCGTAACTGCAGCCCGGCGACGCAAATCGGTTCTATACGGCGACGGAGAGTGGAGCCTACGGCTTGGTGACTCTGCCCTGCGCAAGTATTGCTCAGTTTCTTCTGGGCGTTCACCAGGACGGGGTCGTGGGACATCGATGGCAAAGCCACGCAGGCTGATGCATCTGTACGGGCAATGGTGTAAAATGTGGGCAGCCTCACCGCAATAAAAGCGTGGTGAGCAGTTGTTGGAAGTCCTCCAGGCGTCGCATTTCCTGGGCCTTTCATGCTAGTCGTAGATACAGGATGGAAGCGACAGGGGGCTTGGGATCGCACGTCGTTGAGGTGAGCTACGTAGCGCACCGACGTAGCTCACGGCTAGGAGTAGCTCAGAGTGAATGTCTGGGTTATAGTACCGAGGGCCCGCTGTACCTCTTCTCGTAATAGTCATTACTTAGGCCGTTGAGGTGGTGGTAGCAGCTGGCGAAGCTCTTCACGGACTACTTCGGGTATGAGGTTCCAAAGGCAGCACCCGCTCGCCAATTCGCTGCTGTATAGGCTTGCGCAGGCTGGATTTAGTGGTTGATTGAAGTGGTGCATCCATCCGGGTGTCCATCGTTTTTTCCGTAATTGACACTTCGCTTGCAAAGCAGGCCGCGTTTGTGACGGATTTCTTACAAGTCCTGCAAAAAGCGACTCTTAACGCCTTGCATCGAGAAATCACACCTTCTCCCCTTCGGTCATGTTAGCGTCGGCACGGATAAAGAGGCGCTTCATCTCCTCAACGTAAGCCGGGACAGGCTCATGTGGGAGTAGGAGTCCTGAATGAAGTAGGGCCAGGTCTCGTTTCTTGCGGAAGAAACTTTCAAAGGCCATCAAAACTCAGTCTTGAACATCTCCCTATCTTTCGAACAGGTGTCATGAATTTTGAACCAAACTTTGGCAGGATAGTTCAAGAACAAAGTATACTTGCCTTAGTTTCGCAGCCTCGTACAGCTATTGTACCCTGCAATGTCGTTGAGAGGTCCATCCAGTTTTCTCCATTTAGTTTGGGCAGTCCTTGGAAGATGGGGCGCTTCCGCCATATTCGAGAGCACTGCACGTTGACGGAATTCAGCCACTCCAACAAATGTCGCCTAGCCAATGCCGTTGGCAACGAATTAGGATGCTTGAAAACCACTTGAATAAGCTTTTTATTTGAGCTGACTTGCGCCTGCAAAATAACGAAGTAATCGGCGGCATCGATAGCAAAACACGCTCGGTGGTCGTCGATCTACGAGCGCCCGTTGCGCCCCTCAACGTTAAATTCAAAGGCGGCGAGGAAACTTCTCTACAAAGCCGCAAGTGGTGACTAGAAAAACTCTGAACATTGTAGGAACACACGCGAGTTGTCGAAACCTTCGAGACGCATCTCGGCGCATCCTGCGCTAAAAGAAATTAATAAAGCGGCGTCTCGCAACAATGAACGTGAACAAACAAAAATGCAGAAACTCTCCGCGCGCTGGAATCTCAGTGATAAGGCCGCATGCAGCGCCTGTCGAAAAAGAAAAAAAGAAAACGTTTCATTTGTTCGCGGCAATATTTAAAAATTTCTTACCGATGTCATAACCCAACATGTCAGAATCCGTTTAGCATTGCAAATATATTCTAGAAAGAATTGCCCTAAACAACCTTTACGTTTTCACTTTTGATCGAAAAAACATTTCCTGGTTAATTGACACGCTCACGCTCAAACAGCGCACAGAGGAGTAGTTCAGTCACCAGAATTATTTATGAATATCTTCGAATTTATTACATATTTGCCAAATGCATCTAGAATAAAACCAATTGCGTGTTGTTGCGACTCCACGATAGGGGAAAAATGCCCAGGCCTGCTACTGGCTGTGAAGCTGAGCCGCCTTGCGGCATCGTGAGGACAGAGGAGAGAATAGAGAAGAACGAAAAAAGTGAGAGAAAGGTGCGCGTCGCAAGAGCCGTCATCCGCTACCAAAGCTGTTGCGGCTGTAATGACGGCATACCGCCCAATTGCGTAGCTGCAACACAGAACAAGCTCTTTAATTTTCGTGGTAATAAAACGCGAGTGTCATGCATTGTTTTTATAGAAAAAAAAATTATCCAGGCTTCGAATAGAAGGTTTTGCCATAGTAAGATTTATAGCCTTTTATAGGAATACCATGCACAATGCAATAGCAACACCTTCCTGATGGATTATTGGGCATGCGCCATAGCACCGGTTTGTCATCATTGTCTTGTGCGCCTTACAGCTTCGAAGCCACTGCAGTAAGGTGCTGCATACTTTTTTCGGTGTGTCACGTGGATGCAGTGCACTATACTGTCATTACGTTCTGGATAGCAATCCAGAGTAAGCAGAGATAGCAAAGCTGTGACGCTTGAGGTACCTTCAACAAAGGCGCTCAGATGGGTTAGCGATAGTGTCCTTAGCCCCCGCCAAGATTTCTTGGTCAAGATTATTGGCATCTGGCAACATGGCTTGCTGAAGCCGGCTAGCACGCTGGGTGTGCCCGAGCGTAGCATGTAATCGCATATGTACACGCCGCGCTCGGGGAGTCATTACTGGCTATGATGACAGGCGAACTCGGGCCAATCTTGTGAAGTTTTAAAGCCACCGAGTTCAACTAAGGACTGCCACGGCGGGTGCAGGTGCAGCACGCACTATCGTTCAGAGCTGCATCAAGCGCCCATGAAAGGGACGTAGTTTATCTAGTCCGAAGTGCTGTGGGACGGCGTGCGCGACCAGCTAGGCGGCGGCCATCATCTGCACAGAATACAAGCAGGGCCTCTTGCCCTCAGCGACGAAGAGAAGCCTCCTGCGTTTTGTTGGGTTCTAGACAACGGGTAGAATGTCGAAAATGTTTTATAAAAACACGTGCATTGGAATATGCTAGCCTTTTGTGATCCGCGCCGTAACTGGTGTCTGCAACGACGTTGTTGATGACAGTGAGCAGAAGCACTTGCTTTCTTAGTTTACAGGCTCCAGACCAAGAATGTTTGTGTGAAGTACAATTTTCTTCTCTGCAGCATCACGAGTTTGTTAAGATGTGTTCATTGTACATACAGAAAGCTGAAGGGTCCTCTAAATTGAGCTCCGCCGCTGTGGTCTAGTGGTTTGGGCGCTCGCCTTCTGTGGCCAGTAATGTGTGATTGAATACCAGCTGCGGCGGCGACTTTTCTACCTTGGTGAAGCGCAAGGCACCCTTGCACTGTACGACGTCACAGTGCGCTAAGGGAAACCAGGTGTTCGCAATTTCCGGAGCCAAATCATTATGGCGCCTGTTGTAACCTGAGTCACTTGGGACATTAAGCCCTATAATCAAAACCACACCTTTTAATTGACAGACTTCAACTGTCAATGAAGTAACGAGATTAACACATGTGAGCTAAAACATAATTGAAAGAGCAATAGATCGCACATTAACTCGTTCAGCTCTCCTATGGTCATCCATAAGCAGGCAAGTATTCGTCGCTTCGCCACAGCCACACGCGGTAGGGACGAGGTGCTCGCGCACGACTTCGCAGATTTAACTTTCACAGCAATCGCTTCTTTTCAATCACGCGCGCAGTCTTCCTGGTGAGGCTCGTGAGGCTCCATTTGGATTTTCAGAAAATAGCACGGAGAGATAAGAATGCCTTCCTGAACATACAGTGCCAAGCAGTTGAGGACAATAGCCGATTAAGGAACACAAAAGCTCTGTATAAGACAATCAAAGATATCTAAGGAAGCTTCTGTACTAAGCTGGGCGTGATAAAGGACAAACAAGGCAAGGACCTCACTGAAGCCTCAGATATAGAAGAGGTGGCAGGAATACACAGAAGAACTGTACAAGAAGGACCCGAGAAGTTTGGGCTTAAACTGAACATTAAAAAGACAAAGATCATGGCGTCTTGCCCTATCAAGTCCTGAAGCATCAATGAACAAGAAGTGGAAGCTGTGACAGATTTTCTGTTCTTGGGCTCCAAGATTACCTCGGAAGGAGACTGCAGCCATGAAATTAGGAGACGCCTGCGTCTGGGAAAGAGAGCAATGGTTAGCCTTGACCGCCTAGTAAAGAGCAGAGACATTAGTCTGCCAACCAAGATCCGTATAACTCGTGCTATGGTCCTTCCAGTTGTGATGTATGGATGCGAGAGTTGGACTGTGAAAAGGCTGACCGCCGAAGAATTGACGCGTTTGAATTGTGGTGCTGGCGAAGACTCTTGAGAGTTCCTTGGACTGCCAGAAGATCAAATCAGTCGATATTGTCACATAAACCCTGACTGCTCATTGGAGGGTCAAATTCTAAAGTTAAAGCTCAGCTACTTTGGTCATCTGATGAGAAGAGAGGAGTCGCTGGAGAAAGATTTGATGTTGGGGAAAGTTGAGGGTCGCCGGAGAAGGGGTAGGCAGCGAACGCGATGGTTAGATGGCATCCTCGAGGCACTGCAGATGAAGTTATGTGATGTTAGGAAGATAGTAAGAGACCGGAAAGCAGGGCGTGACATGGTCCATAGGGTCATGAAGAGTCGGACACAACTGAACGACTGAACTGAGAACTGAAAGCATACTAGGTGAACATCTTGCACATTATCTAATGTTTTAGTGTAGCGGAGAAAGCGCAACAAAACGACCAAGAAAAGTCCCTTTAAAGCTTATTTGCACAAGTAATGCACTTGATGGAACTACAAAACAGTGACAAAATGCACAAAAGGTGTGATCACTTGAGTTGCACTTTGTGGACTGCCAACTAAGCCTATGAAACGGAAGCCAAAGTGGTGGTAACCACATAGCGTCTTTGGATAAGCAAATGTAGCTGGAAGACGTTTCAACCATCCCAGGGTTAAATGAAATGTCTTGATAGCATTTGTTTCGTCACCTCAAGCCTTCTTCAGGGCTCGAGAAGATCCATAGTTCCGCCAAACTCGAGGCATCCTGCCAAGCGCCACAGTAACCTAATGTTTGTCTGGACAGCTTCTTCTACATGCTGTCAGATAGTAAGAACGTATGGAAAATTTGAATTTGAAAATTTTTACTACAGTCTTACACTAGACTTCCAGACTAATCCTGAAAATACATTATCTCAACCGCAAAATATAGTTAATTGTGTGTGCGAAGAATCAATTAATCGTTTTAACCTATCTTCAACTTCAAGGGTTAATTTTTCCAAATATGTATTGAGCTCTTGAAGCGAAAACGCGACTGGGAACACTAGAAATGTTTTACCAAATTAGAAGAAGGCAATCGTGGGTAATTTCCTTTTCAAGTATAAATCATGGCCTACGCAGACTACAGCACCACAAGCCGAAATACCTTAAAATATTAAAAGAAAGCAGTATCAATATACATAACAACTCAAAGAAAAATATAATGAACACCTTAAATTAGAAAGCGCGTAAACCTGCCATTTTAACTTTTTTTATTATGCTGAATGCCAATCACTTCGTAGAAAGTGTGCATTTCAATGTCCTGTATTTTTATTTGCTTTTTCTGTTGTTAATAATCTCATTTTCCAAACAAGTGCATAACTACGCGATGTTGTGCTTGAGGGTTTGTGTTCTGACAACATTGTGAATTCTGTTTTGTACAGAAAAACCTGTCTGTCTTTTTCTTCTACACATGCCAAGACAGGGACAGGAACCCCGTCAAGCTACTAGTACAGTAGCTTTTTGTTCCTGCCCCAGTGTGTTTGTAAAAAAATACTGAATAAATTATTTCGATTTAGATTCGGCCTCTTCCGCGACTACCACAGCTCTTGCTTTGTATATCTTGACTTAGCTGAGTTAACCTACTGCGACGAATTTCCACCGTCTATTTCACTGCGTGTTGTATGCGAAGTGCAATCAAAGCCGCATGGCCCCAACGACGATGTCACGCTCTATCAACTCGCCCTTGTGCACACTGTGATAAGGTTGCTTATCAAGCGCAATGCGCCAGCCACCAAACCTGCATTTTTTTCCTCTCTTCCGTTAATACGAAACAAAGTCGCTCCATCGAAGCAATGCGGTCTAGTTGTCTTGCTTCGGCGAAACACCGCGTTTCAACTGTGCAGTGTGCGCAAAAGGACCCATGTGCTCGACGATGTGACCGCAGGTTAACGATCGACTGGTGGCAACAATCAATGCATAGCCTCCACAATGGCGAAGGCCATGCGAAGCTTCTGGACGTCATTCCTGCTGTTGAATTTACTTTTACTGGTTGTATGAATAAAGAACATACATTACTGATGCTCAAGACATTTTATCTTCGGTTAACCGCCACCAAATGATAAATATTCCAAGAAAGTGGCCGATCGGAAGACAGTGAAGCCTGCATTGCAGGGCCCTCCCAAATGCGCAGAGTCAGCTTAGCTTCAAGTACGACATTGGTGACTGCTGTCATTTGTAAAAAAAAAGCCCGAAGCCTGACACGATCACATTCTGCTGTTGTAACGCAGCATGCACTCAACTAAGCCTCCTGGGTGGAAGCTTAGTTGTGTACTTTGCTTCGGTGAGGTGACGTCTTGCTCCCACAGATTTTCGGCATAGCAATGGATGCTGCTCATTGCAAGAGCGACTGAAACCATTCTCAAATTAGTATTTTCCCCAAGATACGCTAGCCGCCCACAGCTAAAGAAAAATTCGCATACAGAAGAAAATGCCGAAAATGTCTGTAACATGATAATGCATGGACGTCATTCTCAGCAAAGTGTGCATAAATAATAATCATAATGCTCACCCAGGTCGATGATTCTTAAAAGCCTGTATACCTTAGCTTCTTTGAATACAGATTCCTGCCCAGCGGTCGTAGCGCGATCCGAATCTGCGCTTGCAGCAACGGCCACATCAAAATGCAACAAACTTACTTTGTCGTAGATATAACAGCCATGCATTTGCCATGCAACTACACAAATAGTGACAGGAACAAAATTATTACTGCAAGCAGGAGCCCTCAGTCTCAAAGAACGATATCACAGGAGCCTCCCTGTCTCGACAATCGCTCTGCCTTGGACCATCACGGCGATTGTTTGGGCACAAATAAGTCGTTGCGTTAACTATATGTTCTATTTTGCGTTGAAAGCGAAAGTGATCATGATTTTGTAGATTTGGTTCCGTAAGACACTGCTCGGCATTCTGCGCAATTCATAAGTCCATACCATCTAGGTATGAGTAATAAACTAGACAACAGACTCGAAGCTAACCGCAACATGAGCGCGCCACAAAACGTTCGTGTGGCTAATGTGTGATATAAGAGTTATCCCCTATATTCTAGGCATTGTAAATAAAATGTTTTTAAAAATTAAAATTTGTGTCGCGAGACAGCTATTCTAACAAATGTTCTTGCTCTACACCTAATGAGAATTAGTTTTCGCTGGCTTTTCTTCTTTAAGGTCATTTGCTACCCACTGACCAATAAAGAATCTGTAAGAGCAGTCCACAGCAATAATTTAACTTACTGAGTGGTGTTGAAAATATTTAGAAAGATGAATAGGCAAAGCAAAGAGGTTTGCATCTTCCTGCTTGCTACAGCCTTTTTGCAGTGGTTGCTGCTCGAAAGCGTGTTCTTTTATACCTATTAAGAAACACTTGAGATCGGTCATAAAACCTCAGAGGTGACAGTCATCGAGGGTGAACAATTGCAAGTGAGATCAATCACTAATGCTGTCAGCTGCAGAGAAAGTAAGGTTAGAGCAAATATAGAACAAGAAAGAATGCACAAAATCAGAAGCAGAAATGCCACACATGCCTAGCAGGAAATGTTTCTTGCTCTTCTCTTCTACTTCGTCTACTCGTCCCGTTGTGAGTGGCATTGGGCATAACGGTGTGTCAGTTTTTAAGCGACATAACACGTCGCGTAAATGAGACCGTTCTTTGTGGACCGCACACATATATTTAAAGCTGATTTTACAATCGTGCCTTAAGGTAGGATTCCCAACGTAAAAGCTAAACTGCAACAGGGTGGACCATCAGAATTCAGACGCTAACAGACTGAGGCCGTTGTTTTCTGCTGCTCTTTAGGGCCGGAGTCTTCGGAGACCTCCGTCAGCCTGTCCTCCCTCATTTGGCCCACCGCTCATTTGCTCACTTTTCTAACATTTTCTTTCTAGTCGACTGGACAATCAACAACAGACACTTGAAAATTGCAGGCAGTGTTTCAAAATGGGCTGGCCAATAGCTGCGCTACATATGCCCTTCCCATACGCATTATTGTAGACCAACCACAAACCTTGCACAAAGCAGCGGGTGGTTGCGCACACACCCACACATATTTCCGGTTTACGCTCTTTTCCCATCTTCAGTCAGCTAAGACGGGCTGAGCATGCACAAAGTTAAACAACGCCGAAAGTTAGACTTCCCACACACACACACACCCACACAAAAACCTCTGGCCCAAACATTCTATTGCTGCCCTTCGTCGGTTGAACGCGGGCAGCACTTTCAAAGTGACAGATGGCCACGTACTTTTTCGAGAAGACACCAACAACGGCTCTCTCTCTCACGCATTCAATGCAAACTACCATATATGCGGACAGATGTCCGTGGTGCGATGATAAACACACACTATATCACATCACATGGGCCTGTCAAAATATAGACGTGGTCCCCAAAATTCAAAACCCGAGTGCGGAGCAAAGGGAGACTCTGCTGCCCAGCGACCGCTGCGAAGATCATCAGTCTGGTACAGCGAGCTCAACTGGCGGCAGTAGCCAGCGGAGCCCTGGACTGAGGGCAGCCGACCATTGTGTAAAAGTAGACGAGGTTGACGGAGAAGTCTCTTGTGGATGCAACAAGCAGACATCTCTGAAGATGTCCCAGAAACCGCCAAAATAATGAAGGGCCAAATCAAGTTTTTCTTTCTTCCTTCCGCAGCCCGTGTTTCGCCATGTTTTGGCGATTCATGACCGTCCGCACCCTCTCCACTCAAACCAAGAGACAGACAGGCAGCATTTAGGACTGATGCCTCAACTGTGCTCTCTATCTGCTCTATCTTGCCTCCTTCCCCATTTTCCGAGAATCAGAGCAGGCCGACCAGCCGGCGTCGTGCGTTCCCATGGGTTCGGATACTACTTCCAAAAAATGGTCACCTGCACGAGAGCCATTAAACAACCCGCGACAAGCTACTCTGAACTTAGCCGCTCCTCTTGACTCTCCCCCGAGCCAGTCGACCCGGTGACCTCTATCTCTAAAACTCTGAGGGCTAATTCTTTGCGAAATATAAATCGCACAGGGTTCTCTTAGACTTAGGCAAATTTCGGAAAGTGTTTTTTATAATCAATAATAGCCATGTATAACATCAGGGGATAGAAACAATATTAGGAATATAATCATCCACTATGCATATCATTTAGTGATTACGAAGGACCATTGACTCACCCTAAACCTCGGAAGCCATGCAGGCATTGCGAAATCGGCGTGTAGATGAGGTTATGGTAAAGTGCTGGAAGATTATATATGTGTGTATATATGTG
>JAJIZL010029855.1:5452-39312 GCA_023969395.1 Amblyomma maculatum | reverse complement strand
TTCTACTTTGTGTTTAATTATCTTTCCCCTAAGCAGATTACATTACTCATTTCTGTGATTATCCAAGTAAAAATAAAAAAAAGACATAAAAACAATCCCCTATGCTTTCCTTGGCCTCGCCGACTCTCGGCTTCTTTCCTTCATATATATATATATATGTATATATATATATATATATATATATATATATATATATATATATATATTGTTACGAAGGGGGTAAGATGTCGGAGCGGTGAACAACAAGACGTTAGGGCAGGAAGCTCAGCTAGTCAACGGCAGCGCGCCCGGCACTACAGTCTTTTTCGAACATCTTTCTCGTTCACTTGTGTTCTAAGCTTCATCTTATTCTGTACTGTTAAATTTTCTCCTGGGCAGACGAAGCCCCCCGGCCGAGGTAGTTATTCGTTTCCACGAGAGTGACACGGCTTCATCCGGGCGACATGGGCAGCTTCGGTATTAGATAGTTAACTTCACTGACGCGTTCAAGCACAACGTAAGGGCCAGAGTAATGCGCCAACATTTTCTGGGCTAAACCACGCTTTCGGAGAGGTTGCCAAAACCACACTAAATCTCCAGGAGCGTAAGACACATCGTTATGCTGGCTGTCGTACTGAGCTTTTGAACGCTCTTGCGAAGCGAGAATTCACAAACGGGCGAGACGGCGAGCTTCTTCGGCTCTACAAAGAGTTTCCGCGATGCATGGTTCGTCATGGACGGAATAGGGGAGAATGGTGTCTAGACAATACCGAGGAGGACGGGCATATAGCAGGAAGAACGGACTGTATCCAGTCGTCTCATGTGTTGCAGTGTTGAATGCAAACGTTATAAACGGCAGTATAGTATCCCAATTCTTGTGGTCAGATGCTATGTACATAGATAACATGTTTGTGAGTGTGCGGGTTGTGCGCTCCGCCAAGCCGTTGGTTTGAGGCTGAGGAAGGGACCCATAAGGTCGATTCTGATTTTCTCAAAAGCGCCACATGGTGGAGTCACAGGATGCAGCAGGCCCTGTGGCGTGGGCGTAGGATGTTTGTGTCGTTGGCACTCAATGCAGCTCGCCACATATCGCTCAGTCGTCTGGCGCATCTTTGGTCAATAAAACCAGTCGCGGGCACGATGGAGCGCTCGTGCAGAGCCCAGGTGACCGGAAGGGGGGTCGTCGTGCATGACACGTAAGATGCACGTGCGGTAGCTCTCGGGAACCACAAGCAGAAAATTCGTGCCGGTGCTTGAGTAAGTCGTTTTGTACAAAAGGCCATCACGGAGACAAAATGGGCTGGAAGCAGTGGAATCCCGCGCCTCCGCAAGCAGTGGCTCGAGGCTTATGTCGGTCTCTTGCGCAGTCCGCAGAGCCGAGGCGTCGGGAAACTCGGGCACGATGGAGGCGATGTAATGATCGAAGTCACCAGTCACATTCGGTCGTAGGAAGAGCAAGCCGTGAAGGACAGTCTGCATCGGCGTGTTTGCGGCCACTCTTGAAAGAAACAGTGAAGTCGTACTCCTGCAGATGATCACGAAGGTTGACGAGCCAACACAGGTAATGATGGTTCGTCACAACCGTGAAATGGCGTCCGTATAGGTAGCACCGAAACCGCTCAACAGCGAAAACTACAGCAAGACACTCCTGCTCTGTAACAGTGTAGTTACGCTCAGGGTTGCTGAGGGAACGGCTTGCATACGCAATTACATGCTCGCATGTTGTCGAACGTTGCACAAGCACAGCGCCAACACCAATCCCACTTGCTTTAGTCGGGGCGGAGGGGTTGAAGTGCCGTAGTATGAGATGTGACGTAAGCAGAACTTTAGTTGGCGGAGAGACGCGTCACAATCTGAGGTCCAGTCGAAAGGGACGTCCTTTTGTATAAGGAATGTCAGAGGTTAGGCGACGTCGGCAAACCTTGGGATGAATCGTCAAAAGTAGGAACAGAGGCCCAGAAAACTGCGGAGCTCCTTTTGAGTCTGTGGTCGTTGGAATGCCGCAACTGCTGCAGTCTTCTGTAGATATGGCCGAACTCCATCGTGGTCGACGAGATGCCCGAGTACCAGCGCTTCATCATCATCATAATCATCCTCAGCCTGACTATACCCACTGCAGGGCGAAGGCCTGTTCCATATTTCTCCAATTAACCCGGTTCTGTGCTAACTGCATCCACTTGACCCCTGCGAACTTCTTAACCTCATCCGCCCACCTAGCTTTCTGCCGCCCCCTGCTACGCTTTCCTTCCCTTGGAATCCAGTTTGTTGCACAAAGCGACCTTCGGTTATCTTCTCTTCGCACTACATCTCCTACCTATGCCCATTTCTTTTTCCTAATTTCCACTAGGATGTCAGTAATTTGAGTTATTTCTCTGACCCACTCTGCACACTTCCTGTCTCTTAATGCTACCCCCTACCATTTTTCGTTCCATAGCCCTCTGAGTTGTCCTCAACTTAAGTAGAACCCTTTTGGTTAGCTTCCACGTTTCAGCCCCATAGGTGAGTACAGGTACGATGCAACTGTTGTATACTTTCCTCTTGAGCGATACCGGTAAGCTGCTAGTCATAATCTGTTACTTCTTGCCAAATGCGCTCCATCCCAATCTTATCCTTCTTGTTATTTTCTTTGCATGGTCCGGATGTGCGGTTACTACCTGTCCTAAGTAGAGATATTCGCCTGCTGCTTCCAGTGCTCCGCTAACTAATGTAAACTGCCGTTCCTTCCCGAGGCTGTTGAACATTTCCTTAGTCTTCTGCATATTGATTTTCAAACCTACATTTCCACTTTTCATGTCTAGGTCATCAATCATTATTTGCAGTTCATCCCCCGAGTTGCTTAGCAAGGCAATGTCATTAGCAAATCGCAGATTACTAGCGCTTGACGTTCACCAAACCGGCACTTCTTGGAATTCAGGACAAGGCCAGCCTTCTGTAGGCGATCTAAAACAATAGCGAGTCGCGTGTTATGTTCAGTAAAAGTACGGCCAAAAATAACAACATCGTCTAAAAAGCACATGCAGATTCCCCACTTGAGGCCACGAAGTATTGTGTCCATAAATCATTCAAATGTGGCCGGCGCATTACATAGGCCGAAGGGCATCACGTTAAATTCAAATAAGCCGTCCGGTGTCACAAATGCAGTTTTTTTCTTGTCAGCAGGGTCCATCGGAATCTGCCAATACCCCGATCGCAAATCAACTGAAGAGAAATAAGACGCGGAGAAAAGGCAATCTATGGCATCGTCGATGCGTGGGAGAGTGTACTCATCCTTTTTAGTGATGGAGTTGAGGCGCCGATAGTCAATGCGGAACCTCTATGTTCCTTCTTTTTTCGTTACCAATATCACGGGAGCAGCCCAAGGACTGGAGGATTCCTGTATTACGCCCTTGTTTAACATGTCTTGGACTTGCTCGGTAATGATCTTATGCTCTGATGGCGACACACGGTACGAGTTTTGACGGATCGGATAGGCAGATCCCGTGTCAATCCTGTGGCGTTCGCGCGACATTGGAAAACGTTGCGAGCCGTCGGACTGCGCGAAATCAAAGACGGATAGGTGCTGGGACAACAGGTTCTTCAATATCTGTCGTTGTGAGGTGTTCAATGATCCACTGATCATCGGAAGAAGCTTTTCGTCAGCAGGAGAATTAGTAGCGGGGTTGTCTAGGGAAGGAGCAGCGACAGATACACAATTAGTGAGTTGCGCTACATGAAGCTAGTTTGGAGCCCGCTGGAAAAATAACTGGTTCCGATGAGCAATTTATAGTCCACAGTCCGGTACGGCCCTCTTTCACGTGAACCAAAAATGCGGCATTAACGCATTTTTTTACGCACTGTAAATAAGAGGTGCCACAGTAGCCTCAAAAGAGTCGTTAATAGCACGGGAGCAGGACACCTGGACACACACTGCAGAATGTGGCGGTATCACGACTTCATCACACACACACAAAACGTCTTCATAATTTGACGTCTCTTCCAAAAGTTCACGAGGAAGGGAACCACTAACACTTAGCTCTCCCGTTCGACAATCAACTGTAGCGCCGCACATACGCAGGAAGTCAATTCCCAAGATTACTTTGTGTGTAGATCGGGGCAGTACTGCAAACTCCGCCGGAAATACTGTGTCCCCCTACAGAAACTTTAACGCTGCATACCCCAACCGGATACAATAACTCTCCACTTACTCCATAAAAATTTGCAGTTTTGTCCCAAACAAACATAACTTTGTTTTTCAAAAGGTTCGTAAAATCTAAACTCATTACTGAAACTGTAGCACCAGTGTGTACCAACGCCACCGTTGGCAAACTATGAACAATGACATTGACGTTGTTCTTTAACATGCACCTAGACTGAGGAATAATAGGTATCAGCGCACATTGTCCAGCGACCTCACCTCCATTGGCCGCACTAGCTAGTTTTCGGTCATTGGTAGCGGAGATCGGCGCTGTGGAGATGGGGAGCGGCGCACACGAAATGTCGGAAGTGGTGTCACACTACGGTCAGACGATGGCGAATGGCTGAGGAGCCCTTCGTACTGAAAACGGCTCCTCGGGAGGGATGTTCTGGCCGATAGCTGTCGATATAGCGCTGGATGGTGCGTCGGTTCGATGCCGTCGTGGGACTCCGGAACGATGCGTGCTGATTGCAGTGGCGGGAAATGTGACCCGCAACACCACACCGGTAGCACACTGGAAGAGGTCGGTCAAAAAGTGGCGTGTCAGCTGGTTCCTGCATGGTAGGCCGCGACGGATATCTTGATAGTGGTTCCGGGACGATGTAGTTGTCCGGCAGTCGGCGCGATGTACGACTAGAGTAAGGGCGAGGATCTCTACGCTGATCGAAAGAGAATTGTTGGAAACTCACTTCCGGTCTTGATCGCGGAGTGTGTAAATCTTCGCAGCAGGCATAGTCGGTTACGTTTGCGGAAATCGGTGGGCATGCACCCCTATAGGTTGGAAGAGCATATACGTCCCCTCCGAAGCCAATGGGCCGGGCAAGCTGCTCACGTAGTGACATCTCATCTCGAACGATTTCACGGATGGCGCACAGGAGTCTTTGAGATGGCGATTCTTCAATACTAGCCACTGTAGTCACATTTGCGAGCCGTCCAAATTTCGGTGTAATGCTCGCAAAATTTCGGTGTCTTTAAGGCCTCGAATGTTGGGCAGTGCCAGATAACATCAGAGACCGAACTCAAGTTTTCCTTGGCAGTGAGGAAGTGGTAGACATCTTCCGCAATGCCCTTGAGCAGATGGCCTACTTTATCGTCTTCAGTCATCCAGCTGTCGACGGTCTTGCACAACTTGAGTATGGCCTCTATGTAGGTGGCGCAAGTTTCTCCGATTGCCTGGACACTCTGAGCAAGTGTCTGCGCGGCCTGTTTCTTCTTCCATCCTTGATTGCTTCGACAAAACTTTCCCAAGCTGTCAGGAAGTCCTCGTGGTTCCCATACCACATCAAGGTGGTTTCCGTCAAAAAACGACAACATTGGCTAGTTGAGCCACTGAATCCCAGCGGTTATAGCGGTTCACACGTTCACAATGAGTGAACCAGTCATCAACACCTTCCCCTGCTTGGCCGGCAAAGGAACGAGGCTCGCGAAACGGTAGCGTCGCATTCGTGGTGGTCGGCGGCACATCGCGAGACGGGGGTAGAGGGTCCTGTGTTGATGCTCGGGGCTGCTCGGTAGTCTGCTGCATTCTTGTTGAAAAGGGTGGAAGAACGGCGAGGCGACGGCTCCGACGAAGCTCCAGCGGTTGAGGATGCGTCTTGAGGGTAGTCGCACCCAGCACCTGCACCAATGTGTTACGACGGGGTAAGACGTCGGAGCGCTGAACAGCAAGACGATAGGACAGGGAGCTCAGCTGGTCAATGGCAGCGTGCCCGGCACGAGAGTCTTTTTCCAACGTCTTTCTCCTTCACTCGTGTTCTAAGCTACATCTTCTTCTGCAGTGTTACAATATATATATATATATATATACATGTTTAGCAATGACAAACATTGAGTGTACACATCTTTTATTCATTTTGCCTGACGGCGACGATGACTGGCCGATGATCTATGAAGTAGCATGCACCAGTCTCAATTTTGTGTGTACTGCATTTCGATTTGGCAGAGTGCCGAAACGAAAATTCCCATATGTTAAATTACTGACTGGCTTCAAGTCCATTTGGTGGCGTAGTCTTTCGAACACACTACACATATGCCCAAACAGATTCTTCACAATTTATGGTTCAAATTTCCGGGTCGCAGACGCACTTTTGGAAACTTGTATGGAGGGATCAGTCACATGACGAGACTTTAGGTTATACATTGCTGGCTCCCGTTGACTGATTGCTTCTACAGGCCCCATTTCGGTGGCTATGTTTAGTCTATTACGTTCGGCAGTCTGGCATCACCGTTTGGCAAGCCTTTTTTAGTTCTGTTCGGGCATCTTCGCTGCTCTCTTCGCCTTCTTACTCTCATTTCTCTTTGCTGCAATAGGCCGCTTTTTATGCTTTGCCGGTGGCTGCGTTTCGATAGAGGCGAAACGGAGGGACGACCGTGTGCTGTGCGATGTCACTTTAAATTAAAGATGCTGGGTGGTAGAATTACTCCGCAGGCCTCCACTACGGCTCTTCTTTCTTTCTTTCAACTCTCGCTCATCTGCCTGCCTTCCACTACAGCATGATTGAGGTGCTCACAGAGCAAGTGTGAGACATATGGCACTTTTCCTTTCCCGTGAACCAATTTTTATTGTTATTGTTATTATTGCGCTCTGCATCTTGGCATCTCCTCTTGGCAATGCGTTCTTCGCTTTGTTCGGGCGTCTCTGCTGCGTCGGCAGCGGAGTCGCCACGCAGCCGCGGCGGCCGCGAGCTTTGATGTCATGCGTAGCGCACCTTCCTTCTGTCCTCTCTTGTTTCCGCGCATGCTACTAGTGGCATGTCTTAGACACGACGAAATACACAGTGATAAGCGAAGTGTAGCTCTCGCTACAAACGAAGAGGTGAGGGAGAATACTCGCTCGTCGCAACAACCGTCATCCGCCACCGATGCGGTGGCGAGTGCAATGACGCCCTACAACAGGTACAACCCCAGGTGACCGGCTAGGCCCCGAGCAGACAGCGGGGGCCTACCATTCCAGCTCCGTAAGGCCAGGAACAACCAACTGTTTTAAAGATATCCGGGTGATCTAAATTACTTCGAAGCCCTCCACT
Source organism: Amblyomma maculatum (assembly GCA_023969395.1). NCBI lineage: Eukaryota > Metazoa > Arthropoda > Arachnida > Ixodida > Ixodidae > Amblyomma > Amblyomma maculatum. The sequence continues at coordinate 32,133 of JAJIZL010029855.1, read as the reverse complement.
ACGGCTGCTCGTTCCCCCTGTCCATTCTCTTCCACCTTTCTTCCTTCTCCTATGACCGGGTCAGATGTCCACGGAAAGAAGTATACCATATGCGCCTTTTGCTTCCTGTCCTCCATTATTATTATTAAATTATTATTATTATATCATTATTATTATTATTACTATTATTATTATTACTTTTATAAACAGAGCGCTTGTGTTCGATGCAACGCTCTGTTGCTCATAACCGAAGCATTCGCTACACCTTCTGTCCAGCAGCGCTGAACCCCTCTAATGTTTTTCGTTAGTGGAACTCGAAACGTAATTAGGTTCCTATTATGTCAGAAATTATTATTTTATTGTAAACGTGACATATATTTAAAGAAATACCGTGGGTTATAAGAATAATTTTCCTGCAAGCATTTCAAGTACGATTTGTAAGCTCCAGCTTTTCTTCCAAGCCATAACAGATCGCCGCTGCACTTGTCATAGTCCATCGCCTCTAGTGTTGTCAGCAATTGCTTTGTGAACGTCCGACTTCGAAACGTAGTAGTGCTTGCAGATATGCAAACGCTGCTGATTGTCGTGCAAACATTTCTGACTAGTCTAAAGCAGATGACGTCCAAAACTAAACTATTCATTACCAAACGTTTATGCTAAGGAAATTCTTGCCTCACGGCTTCTAAGCATGCTATAATCTTTGTTTTGTGATTAGTTTGGCTTCAATGATCATTTTGGTGTAAACAAATTATCAAATATTTTATATTACTTTTCACCCTTGTAGTCCCTTACAACGATGCTAGTGTGTGTGAAATCATGTCATTACTCTTGCTGTGCCTTGAATCTAAATACATAGCACCATGTCAGGAGTTCCAAGAAATGCTCCACGTACAAAATAATAAACAACTTGATTCTATCTAAGTCCGCCACATTTTATTTGTGCTGTTGCAAATTCATCCAACTGACTCACTTTGACACGAAGGCAAAAATGCCACAGTCGTTCAGATCAAGACACGGCGCACAGATTACAAATTCATTTCAGTATGCTTCTTTTGTTCATTTATTTTGTAGAAGGCGGTAATGAACGGCGCAATGAAGTGAACCGGCATGTGAAATTGATGGGCTATAATATAATATTTCACTAAGACTGCAGAGAGAGAAAAATTATATTACGAACTTCATAAATGAACGACAAATATCCGTGTCATTAAGTTTGAGCAGATATGTATGGCACGATTGTCACTTTGAAGAAGAAAAAGATAACATATTTTCTAGACAGCCAACCTCTATCGGGTTTTGCCGCGAATAAAGGGAGTAGTTTTACGCGCGAATTTAGTTAAGAACATTTACAATATAACAGCTTGCCCTTAGTCGATATCTATTAGCAAAATGTTTGTTCAAAATATAATATATAGCTTGTAGCTTGACTTCGAAGCTTTCACCCCAAATACGTAGAATTAGAATTAGTTTTGAAGATAGCATCGTTATTTTGCCGACTTTTCCTTCAATAGTTCCTAAATACGCTAAAATAGAACCATATTGTATGTCTTGGTCACATGAAAATGGCAAGTGAAAGACAAATTCTCAATATACATACTTATGCTCATGCATTTCACTACCACACCAAACCCCCCCCCCCCTTGCGAATCCCTGTACAATTGGAAGGGCTCAACAGTTGGTACCCAGTAGAATCATTTCTTTGCCCGCATATCGCGCTCACTATTTAATACCCAAAGAAGGCTACTGTAACTATGACCAACTGATCAGTAGTAATCAGTGTTATTGCAAATGTGGCCTCATACTGTGTGTATGTAGGAAAGCGTACTCTGAACTATCAGCATTTTTCGTAGTGCTTGCGTTTACGGTTGTAGAGACACAATATTGGTTTTGTTCATATACTACAAGTTTTTCATTTCGTTATTATGATCTATTTTTATAGCTCTAAAGGCATAAATATTGCCATAAAAATAGCAAACTTGACTTTGTGTTTAGCAGAATCAACTGTGGTATCTCCATTGCTAGAGGGCATTAGAAGTGAAGCGAGTTTAAAAAAAACGGTTAAGAATTTAAATACACATTAGCTTCATGGTGAAAGCCTGTTCTCCTCTTTCTCCTCTACCTCCCCCTTCACATCCCCGTCCACCTCTTCTCTTCTGCGTCTATCCTGCGTGTTTCTGTACTTGTTATAATCTGTTTTCTTTTTTTTTCTCGGCTTCGTAGTCGGCGACATCGGCATGTAAAGACAGTTACTCGACGTTATAGAATGAAGCCCTAACTAACCGAAAGGTGATATTGTGCCGAGGTCAGAGCCGACTGCGAATCTACTAGTGCTGTGGTTATAGTCTACATCAGAGCCACCATCACTGTGAGCGACTCTAATCCTGAGAAATAAAAATATATCAAAGTAAGAATCTTCACACTTGCTCGAGGCAGACTCCTCAACTTTGTCGCAATTGAACAATTAGGAGAAATTGACTTAATATGAGTCTAACAGCAAGCAAGGAACCCAGGCAACGAGGCATCGCGCAAGTTCGAGAATTTGGCCGAGCTGTGGAGGTCGCCTTGAACTTGGAGCCCTTTAGAGAACCGCTATGCTCATACCATGATTACACGACACACTGCAGACTCGGGACATCATACTCAATAAAGCAGAGCTCATTCTCCAGAGAGCAACACAGTTGGCGTGGAGGAAAGCGGTACATTCTCTAACACATACATTTTTTGTAAATTCAAGAATTCAGAAATTAGAACACCCTGTCTCTTCTGTAGCTAAATAGAATCAGTAAACCATATAACTTGGGATTGTTAAGCTCATCTGCCTCCCAGAGAAGTTATGCCTGATCCATCCCTCTACATGTGGTATAAAGTAAAGGCGAAAGAAAATGTTTTATTACACCCGAAGGTGACATGTCAAGTACAGCAGTACAAAACAGACCCGTCAACACCATGACACGGGATCAATATAATTATGTGAAAACATGGCAGGATGCTGGATGACAACAAGAGGACAACACCCTCCAAATAAAATTGGCTGTAAGCATGAAAATTGTTAACAAATGACAACCAAATGAGCAAATGATCACTTTGCACATACCCAAACGTTACGACAGACAACAAAAGAGACCTAACCATATAGGTTACACAACTGCTAGTGTAAAGTAAAGGCGATTCAACCACCTATTAAATCTCGCGCAGTAGCAAGGGACTGTGTCGTCCGGGTTTTTTTATGGTCTTGGAGACACGTGTTAACCAGCTTCTCAACCCTAACTTTTCTTTAAATAATGAAGTTTAACTTCATTCTTTAGAATCTATTGCGATGCCTCGCGCACACAGCTGGAGAAAACTAGTGAACGCCTTTCGAGAATTGGAGATTTTCTCTGTCAGGCAAAAAACTTTTCGCCTTGAAGAAGGTTACGGAAGGACCCGCATTGTCGGGCCACGAGTGCATGATCTTGCGCGTCTGCTCTCAGTTGCGTCTGTGCTCTGTCTGTCATGCGTTCTGACTTCCAGGCCGACCCTCGAACCTTTCTGTTCTCGAGCATCGGCGTCTCGGAACCGGGGATCGCCATGTGACCACCGGAGAGTACGGAGGCGCCTCAAGTTGGCTCCGGGGTTTCAAGCTGTTTTGTGCGGTTTTTCGAGATTCATGGAATGAAAAAATATCTACGGCACTATTTTCACATTTTTGTGCTTTTGGAGCCCGAATGAGTTCGCAAATTTGGAGTATTTATCCAGAACGATAGATGCCTCACTAGGCCTCGCTTTGGTCCTTTGTTGACCTCCCCGTGCAGTGAGTAGGTTCGCAGGCGCATGGCTTCACCAAACGCCGCACCTGGCTGCAGCAGCAGGGCATACCAAGTCGGCATAGAAGCAATCTTGCTTGAAGACTGCCACGAATGAATTGACCAGCGACCTGCAGTTTGTAAACTAGCACACGGAACACCGCTCTTGGCCATGCATTCTCGTTTCTCAAGCCATTGGCCTCAGCTGTCATATCGGCTCACACAAGCAAGGCAAGTGTCCTCCAACAACATTAAAGCGTTAGCTCTCGCTACCCAAGCTATCCTTCGTAGACATGGAAATAACCTACCCCCGAGCAAAGGCCTCGAGCTCCACAAGCACAATGGGCCACATCCTATTCCTTGTGTGCACCACCTTGAAACTTCGCATAGCGGCTTTGCGTCAACAAGACCTTATACGCATAAATCAAAGGAACAACTTTAAATATTAGTACCCCATCAGAGAACAGAGCGGAGCGCTACGTTATGCTCCAATCCCTTAAAGTCTCCGAGATTACCTACCCAGTAAATGCCTGCTTTACCCAACCAGACAATGCCATCCAAGGCGGTTTCTACAACGCTATCTATGACCAGAAGCCTGAAGCGATAATTCAGGAGCTCTATATTTAAACAAGCGTGGTACCTAGACCATTCCAGACTCACGACTATTGACAAAAACTAAGTCCTTACTCGTCACTTTCGCCAACATCGCATTGGCTCCTATACCGGTACATTTTTATGACGCCGTCTATAACTGCTATCAGTTCCTGATCAAGACGAGGTAAAGGTTAAGTTTTGGTAATCTAATCACAAAAGTGACGTCTGTATGAAACCCAAGCAAAAGTTTTGCTATCGTCATTTAGTCCAGCCACCCACATGCTTGAAGAACGCGTTGTCTGCTATCGATACCACCTCACAAGCTCCAAGGACGGCAAGCAGTTTTCAACCTACCGAGCAAGAAAACGCCGACAGCTACCAATAAAGAAGATGCGACAGAGAACTTAACCCTCCAAAATTGCCGCCACAGACTGCGGCCAACTTATGCACGACAACTCCCGCCACCTGTATAAGTCTGAGTCCTTCCCACCCCTAACCGGACAGCCCACATCTGAGAAACAGGTGAGATGGGATCCGCGATTTCTCTCCCTTGTCTGTGAGAATGATCAACTTAAAACACAGCTCGAACAGCAGAGCAAACGAATCCAATACCTGAGTCAACAAATCAACAGTATTAGCAAACGCATCCAATCGCATCTACAAAAATCCGCAAAAAAAGTAAATGCAAATCGTTCAAGGTATTACACTTCCCCGCCGGTAGCTAAACCACCGAACTAACCTACCCAAAGCCAACCTGACAATTGCAGAGCAAAAACAATACCATCATCGAGGATTTTACAACACTGAGAACCTTTTCAACGCGTTCTATATTATGGAATAGAAAATGTAAAAGAAATTCGAAGCCTTGGCCACATGGGCCAGTTATCTCAAGTATCGAATTGTAACAATCGAGCAGACGTCTAGCGCCCACAACGCCATCGCTACTCAACTGCAGAGCAGAATGGACCAGATGTTTACCTCATAAATATAATGCAACCCAATTACCTCGAAACCAGTTAATAATGGCAGCGAATCATAAGAAACTTTTCTTGTGCCAGTTTAATTCCAAAGCATTGCACTTCAGTCTGCAACTCCGCATTCAATCTCAGACACAGAAGTACACATAACCATCGTACAATAGGAGCCACAGGCTCTGTCACGTCGACTACGCCCTCCACCCCGCCAACAGCAACACCAATAATAAAGACTACAACCCTAGTTCCCACAACCCTCACCGCTATAGACCACCTCATAGAGATAGAGGACAGATTGTCACCTAATAAAACTGCTTTGCTAAGCTAAAATTGTTCCTAGACTATACATTCCAAAACATACAGCAGCCCGAAATGCCAAGTCACCCCACCTCTCGCATATAAGGAAAACACTCCAAATTAGCGCTAATTACCAGGTCACCGATCTTGGAGACTTTAATGCCGGAAGAAGTGGAGGTTTCCGAAAGTCTCAAGCTAGCGCTTTGGATTTTTTCTGGATTCTTTTTCTCTGTAAGCTATGTGTTCTCCTCACCTTCGCGGTGGCGGGCGCACGCCCCTGCGCCCACATGCAGCCATCGAGTAGGCGGCGGAATGCTCAACGGGTTACCTCAACGTCGCAGATGTGGAGCTTCCAGATAAATCTATAGTGCCAGAGGGACTTCGACAGCAGCTACAAGACTGTTCAGGTGCTCGCGCCTCCTGAAACCAAAGCTACGTAGGATATCACCAATGAGTGAATCAGCACAGAAGACTGCGGTCAAGCAAGATCTTTTACGCTGCCTTCGTACGAACAATTCCGACGGCTAATTTGAACGCTACAGACAGCATCTTATTCACTTTTGCGGTCAGCTGGTTTCCAGGCAAGCTGACGAGGTCTGAAATATTTCCTGGGAGAACGTCCTTACCGTGGGTGTCCAATCTAAGACAACAGTCGACAAGCGTAAAGGAATTGGTACGCTAGGCAACTGGCGGCACGTTCTTTTCTTGCACACGGGAAAATGACTACAGCAGGTGTAATCATGGATGTTGACCCTGCGATAAGTGAAAACGATCTCTGCACGCTGATAACATCTACGACACACATTGTGTATGTTCGTCATTTCAGCTGCTCGAAGCGTGGTAAATTACTCTTTGATGTTCAGTCCCTCCACTCCCACGTTAAAGTAAGCAGTGTGAGACATCTTGTTGGGACGTATGTTTCAAGGCCTACTCAGTGCCACAAATGCAATTAGATCGGACATGTTAGTATCCTTTGTTGAAACGAAGTATCCTGCCATTGAAGCGGTCCTACGCACCTTCATGACACATGCCAGACGAAGATTGCCAAGTGTGCTGACTGCTCGCACGCACATGAAGCGACGCCTAAGGACTGTCCGAAAATTCAGAACGAAAGGCGTATACTAAAGAAGATGGTGATAGACAATTCGACTCATAAGGACGCGGTTGCGTCAACTCGTCGCCGCAAGAACCCGGCCCGACGCCGCAACAAGGAATCAGAAAGCAAGCCTAGACTGGATAAGTCAACCTTACCGGTAACTCAGCTCAGGCGTCACATCACATTGAGCCTAATCCCGCTAAGAATACTCTTGCTGCACTGTCACAGGCCAATGGAATAGATCAGTCAGAAGGTGTATTACCTGCCTCCTCTGAAGTTGAGTGGCCTGCCTTATCACCAAAGGTCATCGCCATACCACATACAGTTTGGTTGCCACCGTGCTGAAAATACCGAAAACCCCGACCGCCGGCAGGTCAAACAAATGCTGCAACAGCTTGTTCGTGCAATGCGGGTGCTGCTCTTTGAGTGATGCAGTGGAATGCTCGAGGACTGTGTGGTCATCTGGGTGACTTCCGGCAGCGGGTATAGAAGCACCGCTTTTCTGATTGTGATCTGTGAACACAAACTATCATATAGCGTCCACATTTCTGAATATGTCCGGCTATGGTCTCGAGAAGCAGATGAAACAACAAAATGTTGGTGTGTGCACGCCAAGACATTGCGCACGTCCGCCATACTCTACAGCCCTACACCTGACATAACTACATTTGTTTGATATTAACACTGAAAGGACTAGTCTTTTCTGTAATTGCTGCTAATATTGCACCGAGAGAGGACTTCGACCAGTCATATCTATTTTCAACAATCCAGTGTTGTGCAGCTCCTCATATTATTGTGAGTGACTTTAATGCTTATCACCATCAGTGGGGTAGAGCCACAATGAGCAATCGAGGAAGAGATTTGGCAGACTTTATACTTCAGCAAAATCTCCTCAAATAAACGAGCTCACCGACGTTTCTAAGTTGAACAGCCTGAAGCAGCTGCTTCAATGTGTCATTTGTTTCAAGAAGCCTCCGTCCCTCTGTTTCTTGGTGCAGTGATGTGGAAACACGCAGGAGTGGTCACATACCAACGTACGCATGTATCAAGTGATTATCACCTACCACTTCATCTCGTGTGTAATACACGGGCTGGAAAGCCTTTAGGGCTTCTGGGGAGACTTCTTGCGTCGACCTGCAGTCACCGTATCAAATAGAGGGCCTGATTACATCCTCGCTCATTGAGAACATTTGCTATGTTCGTGCACCTGCTTCAGTGTCTAGCTTCGACATGGAATTCGAGAGTCTTCGCGCGGTCTGTCGTTGGGCTGAATTATCATGACTGGATTTCACCGGGAGCGCTCTTCCATCGACATCGTCATCGACCTGGTGGCGACAGTAGAGCACAAAATGCATCACCGTCGACTAGTAGCTGCTGTCATTTTAGATATATAGGGGGCTTAGACAACCCGCTCCATGATGCGATTCTTGATGGTTTTGACGACTTGGGAGGTAGTGGCCGGCAGTATCTGTGGATTGTGAGCTATCTAAAAGGCAGCTTTGTTTACATGACCATGCCCGATGGAGATACTACCCGCTATCAGGTCGGTCGTAGAGTTTTACAGGGAGGAGTCCTCAGCCCAATGTGATTTAATGTTGCGCTAATTCGCCTGCTGAGTGAACTAACAACTAATATCCACATCAGTGCATATGCTGACATTTGCATTTGGGCTTCTGATTCGACGCGCCCAAAACTACTAGCGAGATTGCAACGAGCTTTGTCATAGACATCGATGTACCTAAGGCGTCAAGGTCTGCTTTTAAAGCCAGAAAAATGTGTAGTGGTCGCATTTACGGGAAAATGTGTCAGCCGCTAGCGGAGTTGTGATAACGTACGTCTTCAGTCACAGATTCTTGAGAGTAATTATTGGCCGCAGACTACCTTGGTCGAAACATTGTATATTGTATCTAGTCCGTGGTCTGCCCCTGTGATAGCCAAAAATAAAGATGGCACATGATGATTTTGTTTGAATTATGAAAGGCTGATTACTGTTACTAAGAAGGACGTGTATCCTCTACCAGGTATTGATGACGCCATTGATTGTTTCCATTCTGCCTCCTATTTTTCCTCAGTTAACCTGCAATCAGGCTATTGACAGATTCCCACGCACCAGAAAGATAAAGACGGCATTCATCACCCCAGACGGAATATATAAATTTAATGGGATGCCGTTTGGATTTAGCAACGCTCCATCCACCAAAAAAAAAATTCATAGATACAGTTTTGCGCTGACTGGAGTGGAATATTTGTATTTGTTATTTGGACGATGTTGTAATATTCGGAACTACCTTTCGCAAACGCAACAGTAGATTAGAGATTGTCTTAGAGTGTATTGAGAAAGCTGGTCTGGTACTAAATTTAAAGAAATGACGTTTTGGAGAACGCCAGACAGTAGTACTTAGATATCCTGTAGAAACGAATGGGGTCAGACCTGATCCGAAAACAAACTGAATCTGTCGCTTGTTTTAAACCACCGAAATCGTCAACGCAGTTCAGGAGTTTTTTTGGGGCTTTGTTCCTACTTCCAGCAGTTTTCCGAAGTTTGCTGACCTAGCATATCCACTTTCTTGACTTCTACAAAAAGATGTGCCTTTCAAGTGGCCAGTTAAAAAGATGTGCCAGTTAAAATTTATTGTAACATCAGCACCTGTACTACAACCCTTCTGCCGATCAGCTCCTACAGAACTTCACACTGACGCCAACGTAGTGGGAGTTGGTGCAGTCCTCACACAGCGTCACAATGGCAATGAACATGTCGTTGCATATGCAAGCCGTTCATAAAGCAAGGCTGTGCGTAATTACACAGTAACTGAACAGGAATGCTTAGCTTGTGATTTCGGTGTGCAACAATTTCGGTCACATTTTTATGGATTTGCATTTAAAATTGTAACGGACCATAATTCCTTATGTTTGCTTGTAATCCTCCATTACCCCTGCGGATGCCTTGCGCGGTGGGCTTTGACACTCCAATAATTCAATTTTACTCTGCCTTTGAAGAGCGGTCATAAGCATGGTGATGCTGACCCCCTTTAAAGGTTGCCTTTTGAAACTATTGATTGCGAGAGTGAGATCTTGGATGAATATATGGCTGCTATCTCTCCAAGCTTCGTCGATGCGGTGAGTTCAAGATTGCACAACAGAAAGACCACAATGGCGCCGCTTTTTGATGCCGCAAGTTCCCCGATCCCTGCGACCTCATTCTACATTCTTGATTGTCTACTACAAGTGAAGAACTACTCCTAAGTAGGTGCACGGTTTCTTCTGGTAGTTTCTACACTGCTTCGCTGTCAGGTTCTTCCGGTAATGCATGAGGATCCCACGGCTGGACACTTGGGTTTTGCCAGGATATTGCACAGGACTATAGAACGTTTTTATTGGCCGAAGATGAGTCAGACTTTGGAGATGAACAACATACACACTCGTCGTCGGGTCTCCATAAATATATTTTGCCAGGACCCGCTGCGCCAGGCGGGAATAGGACAGCGAACCACCGGCATTCAATCCTGCAGTCATATAGCACTAACTGCGCGTACTTGGCAGGCGTGTTGAGGCTGTCGTCTTCTTCGCCGAGACGACGATGGCATGCCACAGGGTGCCCCCTAGCGATGAAGCCATGAGCGAAGGGGAATGGCGAAAAACTGACACTGGTAGTCTGAATCGTACGCGGTGAGAAGTGGCACGATCGGGAGGGGTTGCAGTGGCACAGTTTGCAATGACATCTGAGTCAAGGTGGGCGGGTTTAAGGCGATCAACGGAGATCGTGTCCTCTCGGCCATTGATACGCAGTAGAAAGTACTAAGGACCACGCCGGAGCACCTGGTACGGACCATCGTATGGTGGCCATAAGGGTGGGCGTACAGCGTCGCGGCGAAGACGTGTGTGCACCGCTGCAGGCCGGGGGGAACGTGGATATGGCGGGAATATCGTCGCTGACGTGGTGGAATGACATTATCCATAGCGCTACGTATTCGTCAAGCATAATCTGTGACGTCAGGAGGCGTGGGTAGCGAGGGCTCGAAGAACTTGCTAGGGACAAGGAGAGTGGTGCCAAACGTTAACTTCGCTGCACAAGTGGAAAAGGTGCTGCGAAGTGTGGTGCGGAGACCAAGCAGGACGAAGGGTAGGCGCTCAATCAATGGTGCAGGGAAAGCGGACGCCATGATTGAAGCTTTCTACTGCCGGTGAAAACCTTCTATGATACCATTCAAACTAGGGTGGTAAGAGGCCGTCTTATTGTGGTTGACGCCGACGGCCCGAGATAGGTTAACAAATAACGCTAAGTCAACCTAACGACCGCGATAAGTCGTACTGGTGGAAGAAATGCCATAGTGACTTATCCAGAGTGTGATGAGCTCTCTTGCGATCGACTCTGCCGTTATCTCTAGAAGGGGCATAGCTTCTGGCCACCTCGTGAACCTGTCAGTGCAGGTTAACATGTAGCGGTGGTTCCCGAAGGGAGGAAGGGGACCGACAACGTCGATGTGCAGATGGCTGAAGCGGGCGTCCGGGGACGGAAGGTTCCACATGCGCGACCAGCGGCGAACGTCGACGTTGACGCGAGGCCAGACATACGAGCCGTGACAAGGCGCTGATTTGCGCGGATGCCAAGATGGGCCAAAGATTGGAGGGGATCAAAGACAGATCGGCGGTATGATGGAGGCACGTAGGGGCGACGGTGACCGGTCGACGTATCACGGGCGCGAGGAACGGCGCAGTCTGGGAGCAAGATGTCCTCCAATACCAGAGAGGTGTTGCGCGTGCCAAGCCGTTGCGGTTCGGCCACGGCTCGTTGGGCAGCAGCCATAGCGTGAAGTCGATGATTAGCCTTCAGTTGCCCGTCACATTTACTTCTGTGCGAGAAAGAGCATCGGCAACTATGTTCAACTTGCCACTGACGAGACGAATGTCGCAGGTAAGCTCGGAAATATAGTCGTGTTGCCTGATTTCCTGATGAGCGCAGGAAAAACTGCTGGATGCGAGCGCAGACGTCAGAGGTTTGTAGTCAGTCAAGACATGAAAAGTGCGTCCTTCGAGCAAATGACGGAAGTGCTTCATGGCTTAATCTATTGTAAGCAGCTCTCTGCTGAAGGTGCTGCAGCGGCGCTCAGGGGCGCGAGCTTCCTAGAAATAATGGCAATTGGCTGCCAAACACCAGCCATGAACTGTGGCAAGACAGCGCAGAGGGCAGTGTCTGATGTGTCAACCATGAGGGATGTGGGCGCATCACATTTGGGATGCATGAGGAGCGTGACGCTGGCGACGGCAGCTTTGATGCCGCTGAACGCGCGGTCAGTGGTATCGTTCCAGGCGACAAGAGCTGTCGGCTTGCTGTGGCCCGAGAGTAGTTCGTGAAGATGCTGCAGTATTGCAGCACAGCGAGGAATGAACCGCCGATAATAGTTGGCGAGGCCAACAAATTCGAGTACCTGGCGGGTGGTAGCGGGCGGTGAAATTGAGTGATGGCGGTGACACGCACCGGTAACGGATGGATGTCATGGGCTTTCACGCGATGGCCGAGAAAGTCCAACTTTGAAGCGCCAAACTCGCTTTTCGGTCCATTGACTACAACACCAAAGCGGCTGAGCATGGCGACGCCTTGACGCAGATAGAGCTTGTGGGCCTCTGCTGTAGGGCTGAAGGCGAGAATGGCATCAAGGTAGGCAAAATAGCATGTCACACCGGGTAAGATTTTGCCAACAAAGCGCTGAAAGGTCTAAGCCGCATTGCGAAGACCGAAAGGCATCCTAGATATTCAAACATGCCAAAAGGCGTAACAACAGCGGTCTTCGGGATATCTGAGGGCTCTACTGGGATCTGGTGATATGCCTTCACGAGATCAACTTTGCTGAAAATTGTGCAGCTATGAAGGGCCAATGTAAAGTCCTGGATTTGAGGATTGGTGTAGCGGCATTTCGTTATATGGTCAGTAGCATGGAAGAGGCAACTGGATCGTGTGCCAAGAACACCGGTCGCCTTCAGTGTTCGTCCGGACCGTTTCCCGCGAAGGAGCAGGGCTGGCCGCATTGGCGTTCGCAAGAGCCATAGCGGCGGTGGTTCCAGCAAAACGTCCTGGAGGGCGGAGAACACTTGCCAGGAGCACGGGGGTTGGTAAGGCGAGGTGGAGATAAGGAACGCGGCCACCACTTACTATTAAGGGCTGCAACTTCAGGTATAAGCGGCGTTACTTGCCGAGTGAGCTCCTCATCAGCATCGGTGAGGGGGCATAGCAATCGTCAGCAGCTGCGCTGGGCAACTGAGAGGAAAAAGGTCGATGCATTGTTTCCACAAAGGGAAAACCGGCGTCCATGACATTATCTGCCAGCATAGCGAGGGAGTCTAGCGCCTGAGATGAAGACATGCTCAATATCATGCGCAACTGTGGTTGTAGACGCGGCAGGAACAGTTCCCGCAGAAGTGCGCTGTCGTGTGAAGCAGCGGAGTCTCCAGTCAGTGCAGTCATGCGACGTAACAGCTTGGTGGGATTGCGATCTCCGAGCTCTTTTGAGTTAAGGAGCTGCTGCAGATGACGCGGCTCCGGTTAGAAATTCGCTGGATCATCGTCCCCCGGTGATGTTCGTAATGGCGATAGGCAGGTGGAGAGCGCAGGACGTTGCGAACAGTCACCGTATTAGTAGGCGTGAGCGCGCCAATGACGTGTTCGAAAAAGGTCAGCTGCGAAGAGATGCGGTGCTAGAGGAACAACGCCTCGATGGTGAGGAATCAAAATTCCGAGTGCGATGACCAGAAGTCCGGGAGCTTGAGAGCAGAGACCGCGGACTCATACCTTGGCGCCATGTAAGGCACCGGAGACGGTAGTTGAGTGAGGGAATCCGCGGCCATGGCTTACACTATCGAAGGGAGGCGGGATCTCGAGCTCCGGGCGCTGGTAGGCCTAGCAAAGCGGCTGAAGCAAGCGCAGGGCAGAAGCAGAGAGCGAAAACGCTAAGTTCGTGGTCACAAAATTTGTGCAGATGAACAACAGACACACTCGTCGTCAGGTTTCCACGAATATATTTTGCCAGGGCCCGCTGTTCCAGGCGGGAATGGGACAGCGAACCGCCGGCATTCACTCCTACTGCGCGTGCTTGGCAGGTGAGCTGAGACTGTCGCCTTCATCTTCGCCGAGACGACGATGGCATGCCACAAAACTACCCAACGTTATATGGCTAGCTGCCTCCAGTGCCAGCGTTTGAAGCACCCAGCCTGCTTTCCACCGGGTAATCTTCAGCCTATAACACCGCGACGAACCCCATTCGAACAGGCAGGAATCGACATTCTAGGATTGTTTCCCCGTTCCACTAACGGAAACCACTGGATAATCGTGTGCGCAGACTACCTTATGCGGTACTATGAACCTTCTGCCATACTGTCAGCTATTGCTTCAGATGTCTACGTCTTCCTCCTATGGTCCATCATTTTGGACATGGGCCTCGTCGTGTGCTAGTAAGTGACCGGGGGCGAACTTCTTCATCTCTGCTCATGCCAATTTCGCCATTCAACTTCTTACCACCCACAAACAAATAGCCTTACCGAACACTCCAATCATCCGCTTAGTAATATGCTCGCATTGTATGTCGACCCCCGCAAGAAAAACTGACATAAAGTTCTTCCGTTTATAACTTACGCATTTAACACTGCTAAGCACGAAACAACAGGCTACAGCCCGTTTTTTATTCTTTACGCCCAACTTCCAATGGACACATTTTTACCTTTCCCACACTCGGATGAAACTTCATAAGCGCATACTGTCTCTTTTGCTGAAGAAATTCGCCGACTCGCTAGACTGCGCACTTTAGCCTCCCAAGAACGCTACAAGCATTGCTAGGACAAGCATCACCACGCTGTTAACTATACCCCTGGTGAGTTGGTGTGGCTTCGTACGCCGTTGCGTAAGCGCGGCTTGCCCCAGAAACTGTTGCACACCAAAATACTGGCCCTTTCGTTGTACTGGATCTCATCAGCGCAGTCAACTTGCTAGTCTCTCACGTGACCAACCATTCGTCTATGAAGGCTCGAACGAACATTGAAGTTTTATGTTCCGCGTGAAATTCCGCGTCATCATGCACGCCTGCTACATAACCTTCGCTTAAACGTGACTTTCACGCGCAGGTGCTAATATTTAATTGGCCAGGTGGACTCCACGGATTGTTCAAATATGGACCTATGTATTATTGGTATTCCTCGTCTACTGAATAATATCGACTAATTATTTAACGCTCTTTGTACGTTTTATTTTTTTTCCAATTATATACTTTATGATAAATACTGTAACAAGCTCAAAGGCAATAATAAAATATATTTCTTAAACCTATTTAAACTTGTAGACCACATCTAACATCAAGTTACGTTGACTGGATGTTTATTGTATATAAAAACAAGCAAAATTTAAGGAGTGCGGATAGTAACAAGTTGTTTTGTTTAAATCTAACTACTTTGTGAGAATAATAGGTAGTCGAGGTTTTTTGTTCAAAATATTTTGGCCTGTTCCAAAATGTGACTAATTTCTAATATCGTATTAGCGTTACCATTAATGATTTGTTGCAACTTGGATGCTGTGATGATGTCAAGGTGTAAAACGTTGAACCTTTGCGTGTTTTGCCATGTGCTATTCAGTTTCCTAGTGCTTGTAAATATGATTTTATGTTGTCGTGAAAACAAGTGATTTTCATAAAGATGTTCATTTTGATTCTGTTATATTACACCAGTTGCAATGCGGTGGTGTAGAGGTATCGCCTTATTTTGTTAAACCACGATAATATACATGGGTACTCATTTTGGTACGATTATATCAGGAGTCATAAACACTATTACGAAAGCTGCAGCCACAAGAGATAATTTCAATGGATACCAAATTTTAACCAATTCCTACGAAGCGATTGCAGAGCTGATGGCACTAACTACAGAAGACGCAGTGGCCAACGACATCAAAAAGAGACTGAAGCGAATGGGGGAAGTTGGAAAAAAAGTTCAAATTATATGGCCACGGGGCATCCTCGAATGAACGGCGTAAACACAGCCGCGCACGCGGTCGCCGCAGAGGAGGTTGGGCTTGATGACAGATACAACGCCCCACAACCCAACTCCGCACTAAACCGATAGACTTAAATCCCTACCCAACAATGCTTACTAAAGGATCCCCTGGCAGAGTGATGGTGCACTATTTACGCACCAAATAAAACACGACAGAAGGCTTCGGTTATATGAAGCAACACCAACGCCGGTGGTTGACAATGCGAAAGGGCTCACTCGACCACAAGAAACATTTCGCAACAAATAACAAACGCAGCCTACACACCACACAGACTTGACAAGTGGCTTCTCGGCAGACACAAAACATTCAAACACAACGTATGCATCTACTGTCAGGAACAGTATACGGCAGACTAAAACATCGTATATGACAATGCGCATCGTTGTCGCGAGGAAGAAACAAAATTACGCACATTCCTGGCGATGACATGCCCATCCTAGCAGATAAGATTCTATCCATTTTTTAATTTAATTGGTTCACAGGAGGGGAAAGTCGCAGTATCTGTCACACGTGTCTATGGACATTTTAACCGGGCCGTAAGGGAAGGGAGGAAAGTGGGAGTTAAAGTGGAAAGAGAGAAAGGGGAGCCGTACTGGAGGGCTACGGAGCAATTTCGACCACCTGGGGATCTTACACCGCAATACGACTTTAACTGCCACCTATGGAAGTGAGAGTAGCATGCTTCTAGCCGAGTGAAAGAGGTCGACTTACAGTGCGCAAAGCAGCAGCATGGCAAGCAACGAGAAACAGCTTGAAGAACCATGAAGCTACAATCCCATCCCTCTAACTCCCTAATTACCCAAACACCGGTCGATAGCCATGCCTTCCTTCAAACAAAGGCTTCATTCATTGATTAGTTGCAACAGTGACTAACAATATCACGCGAACGAGCATCATTAAAAAGTACGTATCTAAGGTAAATGAGGTGCAGAGCATACGTATCTAAGTGCTACTTTTTCTGGGGTGGGAACATGGTCCTCGCATTTTAATAATGTACCATGAAATGCATGCAGATCCCTCAGTTTTCTCCAACGTAATTTAAGGCATGTGTTTGAACAGGCAAGATGCATTGTGTCAACTTTACGTCTCGCCCATTTGGAGCATGCTTGTCGTTAACCAATCTGATTTCTAATAATAATGGAACAATATGCCAGGGCATGGATTTTTCTACTGCTTTATTTTTCCCTGGCCTCGCTTCTTTAGCGGGCGAAAAATAAAAGATGTATGTTGAGTAGTACTGAGTGAATGCCCAGTAATATATGTCTGAAGCTCTAGCTATTACACAATATTTCATAATGAAGTAGCAGTTTCATTCTCATCATATTTGAACTCACCGAATTATGTCTTTTCGCCAAGTTACGAGTCTGATTGGTCGATCGCATATATTAAGCATAAATGTTTTCCTGCATCTTTTTGTAAGAACCATCAAAGAACGAATTGCAAAATGAGAGTTCAGGAGTGAAACGCAACTCGGCGGATTTGTATTGCAAATGGTTGTGTCTCCCGCAGTATTCTCATGGAGGCGTGGTAGGGGTTGGTAGGGGTTTATTGGGAAAAGAATGAACAGCAGAAAATTACAAATTGAGTCGGAACTACTATCAAGCCCGCTACCCGTGGACAAGAAGCCAGACCTGCTACCCTTATATTTAACGCCTATATGTTATTTGTGATTGGGATAAAGTGTGGCTTTACATGTATATTGGGTTGTCGTTCACTTAATGAGCAACCTTACATGGTATGTTATTGAGCATTTGAGATATAATGGAGGTACGAAGTAAGACATTAGCGATTAATAGAGCAGAAAAATACATGTATTTGACAGGCGAGTTTAAGCGAACGAAGATTTGCACGAGGAGCCTCTGACGGCAGCAACTAACGTAGTCGCGTCATGCAGGAAAAGTCGGAGCTTAAGCGCGCCCCAAGTTTACTATGCACATTTTATCATATTGCACGAACCAAACAAATTTTTAAAATCAGGATGTCTTTAGTTTGCTGTTCATAGTAGTACAGCTTGAAGTTTAGAAATAGCAAAATATGGCAGACGCATCAGGTAAACCGTCCAGACCATCGCAGTACAAGTTTGCTACTCATTATGCGAGGCTCATACACCTCCCTTCCTGGTCATCAGCTTCTTTATTTGGCGCGGGGGCAGTATGGCGTGGTGGTAGATCTGTTAATATAGCCACTATTATAGCGTACATCGGAAACAGCAGAACGGCTTCTTGGAGTTATGCTGTCTTTCTTGTGGAATTTACGCTTATATTATAAGAAAACAAATGCAAAGAAAATGAGGAGATTTGTTATGAGATACATAAGAAGAAGCGATCTGCTTACGCAAGAGAAAGTGCTAGAGATTGTGAAGTAGATTGCGCTGTAAAGCAATGTGTTCCATGAGCTTACCGGCCACAGATGTTAGCGCCACTTGACGGTGTCCCACAAGCTTAGTTAGGTGAGCGACCTCACTTGTAGATAGGGCCGACGTACGCCGTTCTTCTGGGAGACCGCAGCGTTCCCACACCAGGTTGATCTATTGCAGCAGAACAAGTAGTTGATCCGCATCCCGGGTGCTCAGCATCTGGTAGGCTACGCCATCCAAACCTGACGCCGAAAGACGGTGGCAGCGCTGAAGCGCGTTTCTTAGCTTCATCACCGTGAAGTGGGTGTCGTAAGTCATCAGGGTTAGAGAGACTCACTGTTTCCGGCGCTTGCTGGTGCGGAAACGGCACCCGTTTCTTTAGCAGTAGGCACAAAGACAATGAAGAAGTGATAGGAGCCTCAGGGTGATGCTGCAGAATGCCATTTCGCATCGATGCCGCTTGATGCGAAGGCAACGCAGATGCACTAGCCGATTTTGCCGCGTCGTCGGAATGTCGGCTTACCGTTGTTGAGAGGTGTGAGTCTCACCTGCATTGCCATGGTGTGCAGGTCGCCTTTTGGACGATGTTTCGGGCCCTCCCCCACGCCCCGTGATGGGCACTGATATCCCCGAGGATGATCTGTCGGGTGAAGAGCGCGGTCCTTATACTCGTGTAGGTCCCTTGGCCTACACGAGTATAACACTGGTTACTGTAGTGATCAGAAGGGCATTGAAATTGCCCTCGTCGCCCGCCTCCACGGCCACTGCATTGCGGAGCGTATTCAGAATTGGTGGCACATGACAATGAAAAAACAAAAATTACTGCGTCAACCGATCAAGATATCAGAAGATATTTCTTATTGACCTGGTTTGGCATAGTAAAAGAGTTAATGTTTTTTTTTCACTGCATGATTCTTTTGGTAATAGATGGAGTGGAAGAATTTTTAAGGTGGAATGTGTGACATCTTTAATAAAAATATAAACATTATGCAGTGTTTTTAATTTGTTTCACCAAAGATGTCAGCCAAAAGCTTTAAAGTGATCTATCAAGTTATTTCCAATTGCTCACTTACCTTTGCGTACATTTTATAATTGTATAACGCCCAAAACGTTTTTTTATGTCTCAAGTACTTTTACCCCTTGCTCATTTTGTCCAAAAAGAGCAAGCTCCGCGACTCGTCAGCATTGCATGGTAATATACGAAAGTCATGACGAATAATTTTGAATAATATGGTATCGCGCAATTCATGTGGTCTCATCCACAACCTGAACGATTCCGAATAGGATGTACGTTCAGTATGACGCATTTCGATATCAACGCCTATTATGAAGGCTAAATGACACTGGTGACTACGATGTCCTACTGCTGATATCACGCAATGTATGTGATATCACACATAAGCTATTTCACCTTTGTATGAGATCACACAAATATATGATATTTATCACCACATGTATCGCTCAGATAATAAAAATAATTCAGCTATCAGACATGTGTAGTACTTTCCTCACAGAGTTCTCCATTAGGAGTGCAACACTAATAAACCCTTCTTTACATTACCTCATCGTGTCAACGATGCAGTTACTTGGCTCCACCCAGGTGAGCGAGAGATAGCATAACATAGCACTAAACAGGCGAAACACAAGAGGGAGGCGTACAGGATGACTCATGATGGGAGTTCGTACGACACTTGCGAACTTCTTATATGCATAGTCACATAATTGGACGTTTATTTCAAGCCTGTAATGCAGACAAAGTATGTGTTGCGATTGTTAGCAACCGCGCCGGATGTTAGTAAATTTATTCTTTAACATAAACGAATCACTTTCATCACTTTTGTATTGAACTGTATTCGGCAGCGTACAAACTTTATTCGTGTTCGGTGCAGACTGAAAAAAGTGTTCGACTGCCGCAGGCGAGCGTGTGAAAGTTAACTCAATTGAGATTGGTAATGTTGTCCTCAATAATAATTTATGAATAACACAATATTATTCAATCGATTCACACTTTATTGAACACACTCCGCCACCCTTACACTTCGGTTTTGTTTGCACACTTGTTAGCCAACGTATTCTCAGTGCGGTGGTCACTGCAGTAGTCAGTGATGTAAGAAATGTCAATGTCTGCATGATTGGCACATGTTGAGACCACCAATTCCAACGTAGGTCTGTTTTGAGTCAAGTACGCTGCTCCTAAGGATCGGCTTCTCGGAGGGCAGACTTGGCTTCTCAAAACACTCGAAAAGCATTGTCATGAAGCATTGGTTTCTCAGGAACGTTGGATGCCTCTCGGCGGCGGCAGCATACCGTAGACGCGCTTTGGCGCGAAGACCCAGCCTCCGCTGCATCGCGCACTGTGTTTAAGCGAGATCTGCGGGGAGGATCCCCTTCCTGTATGTCTCGGCTCTTAAGCTGCCCTACTGTTTAAGGCAGAAAAAGTCTTCATCCAGCTACCCCTGCCTGCGATAGGCCGGTTCTCAGAACGTGACTTTGCCGCCACGCTCCGCCCAAAAAAGATCCAGCAGTGCTCGCTGCGCCGTTGGAGGGAACGGAGATCTGCACTTGACAGCGTGATATGTGGCGATTGGTTAAGCTAAAAGTACTTCATACGCCTCTATTGTATTGATAGAAGTATATATGTTGTGCTTGATGCTTAAGCGGACAGAAGAATTACGTGTCTGAACTCAGCTTTTGCAGAGTATACGTTTGCTATGAGACTATGCTGGACTGTTCTCTTTGGTTTTCATAACCGTGTGGAAGACGGAAAAGTTCTTTTCCATTCTTCGCGGTGAAGATAGCATCAAGAAAATAATGCTTCGTAAGATCGGAAGCAAGAATTTTATGCCCACGGAAAGTACCCCAAAGTGCAAAGTAACTGATTTATTTGTGCTTAAATGCCGTTCGCCTGGCGGGCATTTAAGCGCAACGCTATGAGCAAGAACGCTAGAGTACGCAATTATTCTTTCTACTGCGGATATTTAGTCAACAGGCACTGTCGTTTCTCACTTTTTGCGTTTCGCGAATAGATACGAATTTCAATATAACGTACCGTCTGTTGCAGAAGTTTGCAGCCCAACGCGCCGGGCGGAGGAGCAGTATCGCTCCCGAGAGGCGGCGCTGCGCCCGCCCGCGCTGCCTGGTGACGCAGCTATAAAGAGTGAGGAGGCTTGTTCTCTTCCCCTCATCCTGCAGTTGATATCGCACATATTTGCTCTCAGCCGCGGGAGGGGAAGAAAACAAGCCTCCTCACTCTTTATAGCTGCGTCACCAGGCAGTGTGGGCGGGCGCAGCGCCGCCTCTCGGGAGCGATACTGCTCCTCCGTCCGGCGCGTTGGGCTGCAAACTTCTGCAACAGACGGTACGTCTTTTTTAATGGACCATTTCGGAAAGTTGCGCGCGCCCCCTACGCGACCGCCGCAAAGCAGGCTGGGAATTGTGAGCGTGGCTTGCCGGGCAGGATCCGGCGCAGGACTGGTTCGACATGGACGTCGCGCAAAAGCAGGTAAACAAAACTTTTTTTTGGGATGCTAGCAATGCTTTTGTAGCATGCTTGCGCCGCGCAAGTGATCTTTGCATTGCCGTACAACTTTTTTTGTGGTTTTGCAGCCGACGCTACGAGCGCGAAGCGAGTATTTTCGCACGTGAGCGCTCGTGAAGCGCGCACATGTGCCAGTGTATAGTTTTAGCTATGCTTCAGAAGGCACGAGCGCGATCCTACGGCTAGCAGGCGTGTTTTGCTGGTAAGCGCGCGCTAACAGTGCATTTATTTACTGGTCGCCCGTCGCGAACCTTCAAAGTTTCTGCGGCTGTCCCGGCGGCAGGCGTAGTACGTAGCGTACGCATTCATGTTTGTTGCAACAGTGCGACATAGTCTTGTGAGAATGTACGCGCTATATTTTAGCAAAATACGTCGTTATCGCGCACTGCCCATTCAATCTTTTGGTTATAGCGTGCTATTTAGTCTACGGACGAGTCTGAAACAAGTATATCGTCGAAAGAAACGGACAGCGCATTCGTTCAATGAGTACATCTTGGAAGAAAGTAGTAGTTGAGTTGGTGCTTAGCTTGTGCGAGCGCATTTTCTTGCCTATAGTGTTGTTCGAATAGCACGCAGCAAGTGCGAAGCAGAACCAACAAGCACTGTTACATTGTGTGTAGCTGAGCATATTTTTGCGATACAAATAGTAGTTGCTGTCTGTGCCATATTCAACGAGTTTGACGGCTCGTACTATCTCGGTCGCGGTGTCCATTTGTTACTACCGTGGAGTGCAGATAGGCGCAGCCAAAATATGAACGTGCCTCGGTGGCTACAAGTAACGCGAACGCGGTCGAAAAAAACTGCGGCGGATATTTTGCTAACGTGAAAAACATGGACGCGCCAGTACCTTGTACTTGGGCGGCCTCGGAGTTTTAGTTAGCTGGTGGTTTACCGAGGCCGTCCTTGTGCAACATTCTTCACGACCGCGCGTAGTAAATGAAATGGGTTCAGCGTTGCTTTTCAAGCATGCTTGCCACAAGTAACCAAGACACAATGAATGAATACTTTATTTCAAGATCGCATTGGTGATGCCATGATCAGCTGTGTATGCTTCCATGCTCTGTTTATATGTGGAGTGCCAAAGAAAACATTTTGACACTTGCTTATACCCATGTTGCAGGTACCACTGCAAGCCATTCATAATGCACTTCCTCTCCAAGCAAGGCTACCGAAAGGGCCATGGACAAAACAGTTAAAAGACGTTCCAGATGGGTTCTCAGAGCAAGGAATCTTGGCACATCAGAATTCACGTGGTGCTCAGAAGCATACTGTAAGCGGATACAGGATGTTCAAAGCAGAGAAGGTGCACAATGTTCTTATTTGCAAGGCTGACAGATCCACTTTTCTTAAAGCAACAGTGGAGGCATCATTCTCTTTGGCAAAATTATATAACACTGCTGCTGTGCTCTCGTCAAATGGAACTGTGGACGAAGGAACCTGCAACTGCCGGGCTGGAGCTGCAGGTGTTTGTAAACATGTAGTAGCAATTCTATGGTTTGTATTAGACCTGAAGCGCTCTGGGGCAGCCTACGTGCAAGACACACAGTCGTGTACAGACAAACCCAGAGCATGGGGTACTGGGGCAAAGAAGGCCAACGTGCACACACGCGAGTTCTCAAAACTGCGTTTTGTGAAACATATGCCAATGAAAGCTGGCAGGTATGCAACTCAAGAAACCACAGTTTCTCTGACAGTAACAGAAGACCATATTAAGAGAATGTATCAGACACAGAAAAATATTCCAAACGCCATGCTATGCAAGACGCTGGAGGACAACCACTTTCTGCCCGTACAAGTGAAAAGAACACGTCAGGAGGAGGCTCTCAGCCAGATGCCAATCAGGTTGCCGGTGCAAGCCCTGTGGGTTGAGCATGTGCCAGCTGGGTACACGTTCGGCTCCTGTGAGCTTACTTTAGAAGACTCATGGGCCCTTGAGCAAGCGACTAGGATGCAGAGCGGCTCTACAACATGGAGCTTCGAGAGATCCAAGCGCCTCACTGCTTCACACTTTGGAGATGTGGTGTCACGGAAGAAGCCAGCTGATGAGAAGTTTTTTAAGAGGTTGTTCGGGTCTAGCCAGATGCAGACCAAATACATGGCTGATGGTTTAAGGAATGAAGATGCAGCCGTGCAGCGTTACATAGACAAGAAAAAGGTCCCAGTTAGGATTTACTGTTGTGGGTTGTGCGTCAACCCTGGTGTCCCTGTTCTTGGTGCAACGCCTGACCGTGTTGTAGAGCAGGGAGGAGATTTTGGTCTCCTTGAAGTTAAGACCCTCTCAGCTGCCAAGGAACGGGGTGAGGAATTAGAAAATGCTGTGAATACGGCACCCTACCTGAAGAATGGAGTTCTTAAACCAACGCACAAGTACTTTTACCAGGTCCAGGGGCAAATGGCTTTGACTGGACTCTCCTGGTGTGATTTTGTGGTTGATAATGGCACAGACTGCACTCTTCAGAGGATCACTTTTGACAGCTCGCTTTGGATTTCCAAAATGCTGCCACGTCTCCTGGAATGTCACAAGAACTACCAAGAGCACTGTGCTTGTGTGTGAATTTCAATGACTTATTTATGTTACATTGGTCTGCAGGACAAAGATGCTCGGACTCGTAACATGCTTTGGCATGTGTTCATACTTATGTATATTTGTTTCTTAAATATCTTGTATTGCATTTTTTTCCATGAAGAAAGTGTTTTTCTGCGTAATATCGTTATGGCGATGTGCACGTTGTGCCACAACCCATTTAAATGTGTGTGCCACTAATCTGTGTGTAAAAAGTAAATGTCAAGCACCACACGTCTTGCTGCCTTGTCCTCCAAGTTCCTGTCTCTACATTTGTCGGCTACCTTCCTTGTGATTTTTCCCTTGTCCTTTGCCTGAATTTTTTTTTTTGAACCAACTTTTTTTCTCGTGTTGCTTGTCGATAAGAAAGTCGTGCTCTCTTGGCAGACAGAGGAAAGGTATTTTTTGGATTCCTTGTCCACTGTCGTTTCCTGCCACTTGATTTTCCCACCTCCATTTGCTAACCTAACCTAACTATGAAGGAGCATTTTCACATTTCAAATGTGTTTTGAATACCAGAGCATCACTCCTCATCGATAATTTTGTAATAAAAAGAAAGCGCTTAGGTTTAGCCAATAGGAGCAGTGCGACCTTTAAAGTTGAAAGTCAGGTTTGATGAAGGAGAAACACTGTGCAGCCTGATGAGGTTAAGGTTTGTGTTCATCTGTTTTGTCTTGGTATCAATGCTCATTAAGTCTGTTGGTCTGTCGGGTAAACTCCTAAGAAAAGAATGTAGCCACTGCGTAGCAACATCACGCACCTTCCTTACAGTCGTTGTAGCTTCTCCATCTGTTTTGCCAAGGTTTCATGCGACATCTGGAATTTAATTCATTTTCACTGCACGCAATTTTCTCTTGTAGCTTGACAGTTTGGTAATTGTTTTATCAACCTCACTTGTAAGGGTAAGGAGAAGCTGAACTCAGCATTGTCTGAAATGCCTTCAAGTAGTAGTGAGTTAAATTCTAAATGCTCTATTTTTTACTTCATCCAGTCATCACATTGTGAAAGCTGATTTGGTTCGACACACATCATTGCTATGTTTTGAGTCGAGCCTACGTTTTTCTGGTTTAACATCCTGTAGGCAACGAGGGACATGGGGATGGAGGGCTCCCAAACAGCTTTGACCATCGTGGATTTTTAATGTGCACATTATATTTTGCCTCCACCAAAATGGGACTTTCATGTCTGTGATTTCATCCCATGACATTGGGCCAAGCAGCCAAATTCCATAGTCGCAGAGCCATCGTGGTGGATGCTTAACTCTTTGCGGACGGAGATGACATTCCTTGGTGGTCTCGTGTCATGCCTAATAAAGACAAAACGGCAACTTCTAATGAACAGATCGGCCACTTTGATTCGGAAGATGTGGGGTCCTTCTGCTGAAGACAGATCAATTGATTTGGTACACAGGCGCTTTGATACATCTTGATCAAGGCAAGGTGCAGAAATGCTTGTATGTAAAAAGTTTTGTGCGTGATAATAGGCTTCACATGGTTTCATCTGGTCTGGAGCCCTTGACAACTGTGTGCCCATAGCGGAAGTATGGAATGTAAAAATCGTTTCTCACTTTGTGTGCTGCTGTGTCTAAAGAAAGGAGGACTGAGATTTGGACTGCTGAACCATGTTTACACTGACCCTGTGCTTCCTTTACCTTTTTTTTTTGTTACTTTCTATTGGCGGCATCCTTCTCCCCTTGTACTGAAAACCTAAATAGAAAGAAGGAAAAGCTGTCGAGGCTTTGGATTTAACGTCTAGAAATGAGTGTCAAAACCACTGCCAAACAATGTGCCCCTCTACTGTGGAGGTAGACGCATCTTTTCTGTCTGCGTTTTGGTGGAGGCGTCCTATGCTTCATTTGTTTTGGTGTCCCCGACGCTTTTTTTCTTGTCATTTGTACGAGCTAGAATTCATGAGTGTGACTCTGTATAGGTTCTGCTACCTGATCCTATGAAGTTCATGTGCCTGCATGTTAAATCCTTCCTGCTACACTTTCTGGATGTCAGGACACACGCACTGATTGATGTGTTGCTGTCTAGCAGGTTCGCGTGTGGTTAATTTGGGCAAACTACCGACTTGATGATAGTCATTTATATTTGAAATATGATGTTTAATTCTGTTCACACCATGTTTTCTCATGGTTACTTTCATCTTCTATATAAAATCAAAGAAGAATTTGCAAATGCGGCGGTTAGTTGCTAGTTGGCATACACAGGTTCAGTATGTCTACTTGCTGTGTAGCTGTGATTGAGAGTTGTGTGCAAGTTCTTGCTTGTGTACTGCAATCATTGCTGTGCAAGCGAAATCTGTGAACATTTTGATTTTGTGTCTGGCGTAGTATTTGTACTTTTTAGGATGACTTGTTGCCGTAAGAAAGGTAATTCTTGTGCAAGGTTTTACTATGTACTTGCAAGCTGATGTATATGCTTCGATGCAAAATGAGTGTATTGAGATCATTAATTTAACAGTTTGTT
>JAJIZL010029853.1:29585-54209 GCA_023969395.1 Amblyomma maculatum | reverse complement strand
AATTCTCGAGCGCGTGGCCTGGATTCATATTTGCTTCGCTCAGCGCTGGCCGCAAAACCGGAATTCATAATGCACGATACGTTTGAGGCTTGTGAACATCGCTGGTACCTTAGCCACCTTGGCAGGCTGTCGGAACCATCGGTAAGTTCTGAACGATTCTCAAATTCGTCAAGATCACGCGCTCTAGCATTCGTGTTAAGCGTGCTGACGGCTGTAACGTCGTTATTAAACAACACAGCCTCTTCTGCCAGGATGCTGAAAGACTGGGTAACATCCAATCAAATTTCAGAAAACAAAATGCCCAAAAGAGGAGTTCGAAGGAAGAACGTTGAGAGACGACCGACAGTGAAAGTACTACGAAGTATATGAGAAAGATGTATAGCTTCCCTTTGAAGGCGTATGGCTACGCTTGGGTGGATGTCAATGTGTACTTGTTCCCTCATTGCCGCCAGTACCAATCGAGCACTTGCAGTGTCTTTGAGCTTTTGTATTCTCCGTTCATTTATTAAATTTCAATTGATTCTCCGTGTCCTGTACAGTTTGTACCTTCAGTTTATAAATTTTTATTCTTTTTTCTGCAGGAAGATTTACGATGATCTCTCATCTCCCAGGTACCAGCACCACCGTCTGGTCCTTGCCATTGCAGAAGCTCACCTCTCTGTGCCTTTCCGCCGGCGACCTCTGCAAACGGAAACCGCGGATGACTACGCAACTGAGCCGTTTCAATTTTACTTCGTGGTCTGGTTGTTCGGATGCGCAGTATCGATAATCGTCCTCATTGGAGAGCTCGCTTACAATCATCAAATTGCAAAACGCATGCTAAGAAACCTCTCCTGGACGGTGCTGGCCTGGAGATTGCGATTTTGTCGTAGGGCTTGAATAGCTGAAATAATCTGTGCAGTTTTTTGAACTGCTATAATGTAAACCATATCACGAAGAGAACGTTTCAGCTCTATTGTAATTTAGCATCTTCAGTGATATGTTGTATACATAAAATACAGCGACTTCTTATAATGTATACTGCGTTCTGGCCTGCATATCGTGTTGTTTTGATGCGTGGCAGGTGATTTGCTTTTAAAGAAAAATTATGCTGGTGTTTCGGCAGGCGTAATATGAAGCAGGTAAACTAACGGTCAGATTATCGTGGTAATATGATGGCAAGATTTAACGTGGCGGGTACCATACCCTACTTTGAACATGCTCTTGAAATTTTATACTGCGTCTTGAAAGAATACTTCTTCCTGCTTGTTAGGTGACCTCGGCGATCTTATGCCTCAGCGTTCGGTCTTATGCCTCAGAAATGTAATTTCATGCATAAGTTCAAACCCGCCAATTCTCCAGAACTGCCTAGGAGTCTCCCGTATTTCATTACATCTCCTGGACGCGACTTCAAATCTCCAGAAAATTGACTACCACAACACCCACTGTTCAATCGCTTTCAGTCAATGTACAAAAAGGAGGAAATGCGAATGCGCTTGTAGGACAGCCTGTCTTTCCTGCAAATAACACGCCACTTCTACTTGGATGGGGTATTCAATGGGGGTGCCTTAATAGCCGAACGATTGCCGTAATATTTATAACTGCAGTGAACAAAAAAAAAAAAGAAGGTAACACAGAATCACTGTAGCTGCTGCATGCACCTTTAAATGTGCCTTAATTTTATTGCCTGCTATTATAGACGCTGGACCTCTTGCTATTGGCTTTGATCAGTAAGCAACCGCCTTTAATTGCTTCAATTCCCATCTTTCCACCACTTTCATGTTGGTCCTAGTGGGATAAGCTTATTTTATGTTCACATTATACTCTTTTATTACGTGTGAATGATTTTGCCAACATAACATGCTTTCAATTTTTTTAATGCGCGTCGGGAGTGTTTTCTACGTAGAAATCGATGGATTTAGTTGTATCACCGGAGCAAAAACCGACAGTTTAGCACCCCCAGAAGACATCTGTCCTGTGATTGAAAGGGAATAAAGAAAAGGACAGTGGAAAGCCTGCCTATAAACTTACAAAGATGGCGCAGAAGCGAAATGGTCATCAGGGTGAGTGATTTCTTCTGTTATATCCGCTTCACTTGCTAAGTGAGGCGAATATATATTGTCGCGTAAACAGCGACCCTTACAGTTGCGTCCGAGGTCCAAGGAGTGGCAAAGGTTCTACGAACAGCGTCAGAGTTCAGGCTCGAGGTTAGCACACTTCTTCTTCCTCTCACACTGCTGCGCTTCTTTGTCGTCAACGCATGCTACATTAGCCCCCCCCCCGTGCGAAAAGCATCGTCCCGATGCTAGATTAAAAGAGGGACAGAGTAAAAGGGGCTGCTATCTGGCATGAAAAGGCTTCAAGCGGACCACGTGGACCACTTCAGAACGCTTGGGACGCCGGGGCTCTGGTTCCTCGTGCGGAACGACTTCATAGTCCAGTTCACTAACGCGTCGAAGAACGCGGTAGGGGCCGAAATAACGGCGCAAGAGTTTTTCGCTGAGTCCGCGTCGTCGAACGGGGTACCAAACAAAGACAAGGTCACCTGGCAGATAGTCTGCAGTCCGCCGCCGCAGGTTGTAGCGTTGTGCATCTCGGCCTTGCTGCTGCTGTATTCGCACCCGTGCAAGTTGACGGGCCTTTTCGGCACGCTGTAGAAAAGAGGCGACATCATCATTTGGACTTTCGTCTATGTGGGGCAGCATGGCGTCGAGCGTGGTCGTCACTTGTCGGCCGTAAACTAGGCTGAATGTAGTCATGTTGGTAGTTTCCTGAACGGCGGTATTGTATGCAAATGTTACATACGGCAATACTTCGTCCCATGTCTTGTGATGGACGTCCACATACATTGACAACATATCGGCAATGGTCTTGTTCAAACGTTCTGTCCAAGTATACAAGACATGTCGTCCACTTCAGATCTCCGAGAACGCTGTCCATGAGTCTCTGAAAGGTTGCGGGCGCGGAGCAAAGGCCGAAGGGCATGACCTGGAATTCGTATAGCCCGTCAGGTGTAATGAAAGCAGTCTTTTCGCGGTCCCTCTCGTCGACCTCTATCTGCCAGTATCCAGACTTGCGATCCATGGAGGAGAAGTATCTTGTGTTGCACAGACGATCTAAGGCGTCATCTATTCTGGGCAAAGGGTAAACATCTTTTTTCGTAACGTTGTTCAGTCGGCGATAGTCTACGCAGAAACGAAGTGCGCAATCTTTTTTCATCACAAGTACCACAGGTGCAGCCCAGGGGCTGCGGGAAGGGCGAATGACATCGTTATCGAGCATTTCCTTCACTTGGTCTGGGATGGCAGTACGTTCGTTAGGGGAAACTCGATAAGGCGACTGGCGGAGTGGTCGAACAGCTTCGTCTGTAATGACGCGGTGCTTTGCAAGGTGGGTTCGACCGACGCGTGATGATCTGGCAAATGCATTAGAGTAGCGACGGAGCAGGTGCCGTAGTTTCTCTTGATACTTTCGAGGTAAGGCCGGGTTTATATCGTACAGAGGTTCAGTGTTGTCGGAGGGTTCTGTTGCTGAAGCGCTAGTAAAATTGCATTCATAACTAGTGTCAGTTATGGCGTCGAGATATGCGACAGTTGTCCCTCTGTTCAGATGTTGATGTTCATTGCTGAAGTTCGTGAGAAGAACATCAACTTTGCCATTTTCAACAAAAACAACTGCCCTGGCAACGGCGATGCCTCTTTCAATAAGCAGTTTCTGTTTTGTCTCGACGACACCTTCTGTATCGTGCATTGGGAGGGAACCCACGGAGACCATGATGCTTGAACGTGGGGGCACACTAACATGGTCATCAATAATGTGGAGTGCAGCGGGGAGCATGCTGTTGGATTCGATAGCATTCTCAACTGAAAATCTTACGGACTTATTCTGCAGATCGATAATGGCGCCATTTTAGGTTAAAAAGTCCATACCGAGGATGACGTCACGGGAATACTGAGCCAATACGATGAACGTCGCCAGAAAAGTTTGTCCTCGTACAGTGATCCTCGACGTGCACACTCCCGTGGGCATAATTAAATGGCCGCCAGCTGTGCGTATTTGCGGGCCACCCCATGATGTTGTGACCTTTCTGAGAGCTTTGGCGAAGTGCCCACTTAGAATTGAATAATCAGCGCCAGTGTCGACTAGAGCAGTGACGTCTACGCCATCAACGGAGATCTGCAGGCCGGCAGTTTGTTGCGTCGGGCGGCGACAGCTTCGTGGGGTTCGGTCTCGACTTCAATGCTCTCAAGGAGTGGTGGGGCGAATGTTGGCGTCGTGGTTACGTTGAGGATCAGCGGAATTTCGTAGCGGCGTCGATTCTGCTGGTGGCCGTATGTAACGAACTGTAGTTTGCAGTGAAGAACTGTCGTGGGCCTGTGGAGGATCTTGAAATTTTCGCACTGTAGCAGCCGCACCTCCAGAGGCTGCTGCATCTAGTTTCCCCTATGGGGACTTTGGAGTTGCTCCTGGCGTCCAGGACAGTTGTAACGGCGAGGCGACTGCGATCGGAGGCGGCTTGGGCCTGTGTTGGAACGCGAAATGTATTCTGCGATTTCGCGTGGCTGCTGACCAGGCAACGGACGACGGGCATCAAAAGAAAACCCACGAAGGCCGAGTTCCCTGTAGGGGCACGGCGACACAGGTGGCCAGCTTCGCCGCAATGGTAGCACAACGGTTGGTGATCGGGCGTTCCCCAGATATCGGTCCTTCGGCGGCGTACGCTCGGCCGTGAAGACACATGGGCGACCGGTGCGCGAGGCTCGTAGGATGCTGTCGGAGGCGGCAGGTAGCGGCTGGTGACCGCGGCGTAGCTCAGGGTCTGGGGCAGCGGTGTAGCTACGACGGGTTCAGGCGCGGCACGGGTGCGGGCCCGGTGACGGGTGCGGGCATGGTGACGGGTGCGGGAACACCCAGCGTCTGTTGTACTTCCTCACGGATGATATCGGAAACTGTGGCAACCTGTGGCTGTGGAGGAATCCGCGGGTATTTGGCCACCTCTTCCCGGAATATCGCCCGGATCGTATCACGCAACGATTCTGACGAAAACTGTATGGCTTCACCTGCACTCGCGGCGTTCATAGGCACTGTAGTGCGCTGGTATTGCCGGGCGCGCATGTCAAGTGCCTTCTCGATGGTAGACGCCTCACTTATGAATTCGGCGACAGTTGTTGATGGACTTCGCACCAGGCCTGCAAATAACTGCTCTTTAACACCTTGCATCAAAAAGCGCACTTTTTTCTCTTCCGACATGGTTGGGTCCGCGCGTCGAAAGAGTCGCTTCATCTCTTCGGCGTAGGCCGTAACAGTTTCATTCGGATGTTGTATACGGCTATTTAAAAGCAGTTGCGCTTTTTCCTTGCGAAGCGTGTTGGTAAACATACGCATGAATTCTGCCTTGAATGTGTCGCACGTTCGGAGTCCGGCTTCTTGATTTTCGAACCATGTCCTCGCAGAATCCTCCAGTGCGAAGTAGACATGACGAAGCTTCGAGTCAGCGTTCCAGGCGTTGAAGGCAGCCACCCGGTCGAACTGCTCCAGCCAGTCTTCAGCGTCCTCATGGGGCAGGCCGTGGAAATGTGGTGGATCCCGCTGGTGGTCGAGCAGGACAGGAGCTGTCGATGCCGGGGGATTCATCGCGCTGACAGAAACGCTCCTTGTTGGTCTGTGGTCAGGGAGAGGACCACACTCGGGAGGCAGACCTTGCAGTCGGCGGCTGCTCTGATGTACTGGGGTCTCCACCTTAGGGGTGCATCCTGGGCTTGTAGGGGGCGTCCGGCTCATGAAAATCGTACCCGGCAGCTCCACCAGATGTCGCGTAAACAGCGACCCTTACAGTTGCGTCCGAGGTCCAAGGCGTGGCAAAGGTTCTACGAACAGCGTCAGAGTTCAGGCTCGAGGTTAGCACACTTCTTTTTCCTCTCACACTTCTGCGCTTCTTTGCCGTCAACGCATGCTACAATATACGTGTGTCATCTAGTACGTCTATTTGTGAACAATTTGTCATCGAATTCTTTAGTGATGTTGTTTCAGCTACAAATGACGAACGACAGTTGTAGCAATATAGTTGTCTTTCGGTATAACGTATAGCGCGAAAAAACCTTAATATATGCGATTATATTTTTATTCACCGCATTGCTTGAACCAGCCTGTTTGAGGAGTCGAAATGAAAATAAATATGGATGTCTTCGGACAGGAACACTAAACTAGGTTCCACGACCCTTTTTTTTACTTTTCATATGTCGTGGGCTAATGTATCGACACAAAGGAAGGACCCTTAGTTTTGTAAGATGCGTCGTAGTTTTCTCGAAGAAGAAAACACGTATATTGTCACGTAGTGGTGACAAGGCCGTAGACACTAAAAGAAGGCAGAGGTTGGATGGTACTCAAATACCTCTTTATTGGGCTGACTTGCGCCCGAAAAAGAACTAAGCAACTCGGCGGCAGTGATAGCAACAAACGTGCTTGTCGATAATCGAACTAAGAATGCCCGTCGCACTCGTCAACGCTCAATTTAAAGGCTGTTCAGAACAATCTAGATAGCGTCGCAACTGCTACAAGCACAAGCTGGAACATTGTAGAAAGACGCACGAGTGGCCGGAATCTTCGAGACAGATCTGGGTGCATCTTGCGCTACAACTAAACTGATAAAGGCGCGTCTCGCGACATCGAGCATTAACAAACAAAGAATACAGAGCTGATACTTGCAGCCAGTTTCGCACCGCAAGCAATGTTGCGCAAGATTCCCAGGGTGGCTGATACGTGTGTAGGCAAACAAAAGGAAAGAATTGAAAGGACAATCGTAGAAGCATTCTTAATTGAGTCAGCAGAAAACGATACGCGTGTTAGTACATCATCTGTGGCTCTCACAAAGGAGGAGCTAGATATGATAATTGTGCAGATGCGGAGTTGTGGTCGAAGTGATAACGAACGTGATCACGCGCATGAATATTGTGTTTGTGATTTGATAAGAATGCTATATGTATATATGTACGTATTTTGTCGATAAAAATAAACAGTTGTAAGTTTGCGCTTCACTCTTGAGTCGTCTTTCACTTGTCCCTGTCTAGCAAGTAGCGCAGTATTCCCCAATATAATGTATGGTATATAATGCATTGTGGTATAATATACTAAGTGTGTCCTAGTAATTGGAGTCTTTGATCATGTAAATCTTTTTAGTTATCTATATTGCAGGTTCATTTTTCTTCGATCATGTACACCTTTTTTTCTTATGTATTTTGCATGGTCATTTTTCAGTATTATGTATAAATGTATTATGTATAATTAATTTAGTCAAATTATGTATAAACGTAAACAGTGCATCGTTCGTCACTGCTGCTGGGTGACTGCTGCTCAGTCAAGCTGCAATAAAAGCAGGTTTTCCTCCTGTCACCCTTTTTCGCTGTACATTGTATGCGGAAATAAACTCATTGATTGATTGATTGATTTATTGATTGAATATTATTGAATCTTGCCAGAATGCAGGCGGAATTTGGCCATTATCAGGACAAGCGCTCAGTTTTATATTGAATGCTATATTTTTAAACAATTTAAAGCAACTCTTCTTAGTCCGTGGTATTTTTGAGGTACTGAGAGGGATTTTATTGAAAGTCGGAGGTGATCATTTTTTTATTGGAGAATATTTGCCCTTAACGGTTGTTTTCGAATTTCGGGTAATTTTGTTGAGTTGTGGAGAACACACCTAGCGGTCTGGAGCTCCAAATATTGCCTGGAATTAAGAACACGCATAAGAAAGTGAAAAAAGATTTAATGCAACCAACCCAGTGAATCATATGCCAGTACGTAAGTTTAAAAATGAATATTTTTGCAGCGCGTCACTCCTGAAGCAAAGAATACAATTTTTTAATACCTCAATTGCAAAAAGAAAACGGGTGTCTAATAGTGTTTGTAAATGTAAAACCTGCATATATTTAGTGAGAAAAAATAATAGATGACAAAATCATGGTCTTCAAACTAGCCACTTTCTGAAATGGCAAAAACAGCGTTTTCTACCTCTAAATATATACGATTTTTTTGTTTAGGAAACTACGCCGTATCTTGTAAAACTAAGGTCCCTTCCTTTGTGTCTAGATATTTTCCCACCAGATATAAACATTTCATTAGAAATGGAAAATGGTCATGGGACCTCGATTACGTTTCTTATATGAAGGCACATATATATGCGCTTTGGGAAAGCCAATATCAAGGGCGTATTTTCGAAATTCTATATTTCGAACGGCTGTGCCATCTAAGAAAATTTGAAAGCTAGGCGTACCTTCGCTGTCGTGTCGACAGCCCTCACCTTCAGGTATAGCTGCACTTGCTGAGCTGAATAAACAAGTTAAAGGGACACTGCAGCGCTTTTTGTGGAAATCGAGATTTTAATGGCTTATACCAGTTTCTGACGCCGCGAACTCGATTATCTAATTAAATTTAGGCAGAAACAAGCACTAATTGTCTTTTTTTGGGGGGGTAAAATATGCGACCGGCACTGCCGGCCCCTCGAGACACGCCGCGGACCGCGTCGCCGCCTGCAATTGGTCGAGCTGTCGCGACGCCGTCGTGAGGACCTGAGACGCTGCGCTGCGCGGCATGTAGATTGCAAGCTGTCACAGATTTCTGCGACGTTCTAAAAGCTATTTCGGCTCACTAAAGTGACTATCTGGGTCTCGTCGTATGTATACGCACCAGATATCGCCGCAAATGACGCAGCATCGACGAAGCGAAGGCCAGACATCAGCGTCTACTGGCATCGAAATGTGGCTCTGGCATGTAGAACGGCATTTTGCAAATATGCATATGTTTGTATTGGCCGAATTTAGATGTATGCGTGGGAGCGTTCAATGACAAAGCGCTTCTAGCATTACTTTCCGACTCGGAGGCAGATTCAGGCGTCCCTAACGCTCTGCCTAGTAGAGAAGGGACGAAACCCGTTGAGGTGATTGCTTGTTGCCTGACTAGCTGCGTGCCAACCGAGTACTCGGTGTATTCTTGATTGTGGTGTAGAGTATTTTCGATTCTCTCGAGACATGGTGAGGGTGATTATTCGGAACTGCATGTCGAATATGTGGCTGGAACTGCATGTTCCAGCCACATATTTTTAACATGGCATCGCTTCCCGAAGTGTTTACATACAAATAGGATTCAGTTACCAGCAAAATAGTGTCGACGCTGGTGCGCTGGCCGGTATTGAAGCATGGTCGCACTTTTTTCCTTGAAGGTTTGTGCTACAGCTCCGTATTCAGCGAAAAGTACGCCCAAGGTAGCAGAGCACCACCGAAGAGCCGGCGCTCGTAAATTTGCCAGCGATGCCAAACTCGACATGTCAAAATGATTCCAGAGCACACAATAGTGCGCATAGACATCCAGAATATTAGTTGCAAGTCGTGAGAGCAGGCAACTAGCTCCAATGGTCAATAATTTGTAATTGTTAGAACGGCAGCAATGGCTTGTACACTTCATAACATCAAGTCCGAACCTTCTGAACGTGATCATGACATAACAAGCAAAAATATGACTAAAGCTCTCTGCTTTCGAAGTGGCCGATCATTCTACTTCTGACCACCGGCGTGTTCGGACGCAGGATCATGGGCTCAACCGGAGCAGCGATAGCTGCCCAGGCTGGCTGCGGTAACAGGTCCGATGTAAGTGAAGACACGGAATATCAGATTGTTTTGCCGCAGCTGCCCACAGGACGTGTTGCTTTAAACACGGTTTTTTGGCATGGTGACGTTCGAGCTAGGCCCTACCGCGTAGAAGACTTTCGGGATGCACTCGCCGAGACCGACGCGCTCGCCGAGGTTGTAGCCTTGGGGCGTATCAGGTTAATCACGTGTGGGCTGTCACCTTTAAAACTGCTGGAGCCACAAAGCGCATTGTGGCTTTGAAAGAGCTGAAAGTGAAGGGCCGACGGTGTGTTATTATCGACCCTCAAGACCAGCAAGTCCAACTCAGACTACATTGGGTGATACACGGTGTCGCAGATGAGGACATTCGCACGGCTTTCGCCGCATTCGGGAATGTGACGGAGGTCAATCGAGAACGGTGGCGCGTCCAGGGTGTAAGCGAGAAAGGCTTGACAACGAGGTCAGTACTTCTCAAGTTGAAGGCCGGGATGAAGGCGGACGACCTGCCCCATCAAATAAGGGTAGCAGGTGAGCTGACCCTCGTCGTAGTTCCCGGAAGGCCTATGCAGTGCCTGCGTTGCCATGGTTGTGGCCGTGTACGACGCGAGTGCAAAGTACCGCGTTGTTCTCGCTGCCGACGCTTTGGACACACGGAAGTTGACTGTGTCCGCACCTACGCTGCGGCAACAGTGCCCGCTATCAGAGAGGAGACGCCTGAATATGTAATGGATGTTGTTGAGGCCAAGGAAGCAGCAAAGGGAAGCGAAGACGCGGGAACCTCTGCGGCATCCGTGAACGAGGAAGCACCGACCATCACCGGCAAAGAGGCGGGTGATGACACAGGAAAACAACAAGAGTCGGCAACCGGGGTGCCAGCGGCGTCTGCAAACGAGAACGCACCCCTTCAAGACGCAGTTTCTTTGGAGCTTGCGACGAAGGTGACAAACGGCGTTCGGTCAACGAGCGCCGGCAGCGCATCTAAACGCCCGCATACCAAGGCAGGAGACGGGATCGAACAGCAGACTCTTAAGAACGACGATAAGCCGCCCATGAAAGCGACCCTAAACCAGCGACCTCCTTTCAAGCCACGGCCCAACATCGCGGTGGACAACAGGGCCGAAGAAAGGCCACCCTCGCAGCAAGTCGAGCCCGTAAAAGATAATGGAGGTGGGCATTCTGGAAACGTCTAGCGCCATGCTAGACGTGAAAGGTAAGCGTCATGCTCCCGGCCTCCTTCTAATGCATGATTATGGCGATGGATCAGTGTCTGAATGTTGCAACGCTCAATGTCCGTGGGTTGGCTGGTAGAAGGAAGCAAAGCCAAGTACTTCGCCTTTTAACAGAGCAAAACATAGACATGCTAGCAGTTCAGGAAACTAAAGTGGAGGGAGTGGAGGAGACAGGGAGCATGGCGCAGCGTTTCAAGTCGCGGTACGAAGTGGCTGTTTGTCACGCAGTGGGCACGTCGGCTGGGTGCCTTCTTCTTGTCAAACGGTTGCCAGGACTTACAGTGCAGGTCGTGAGTTCGTCTACGTGCGGAAGGTTTATTGCTCGTGACCTGATTTTGCATAACAGTGAATGGCCCATTCTCTGCGTTTATGCACCAAATGTATCTGAAGACAGGCTCATTTTCTTTAAAAACATCGAACGATACTTAGATCCAACAAGGCAGCTGATAATTATGCGTGACTTCAACTGTGTTTTAAGCGCCCGAGACAAACCCTCTAACCGCCCTTTAAAGATGCAAGAACCGATTGTTTGTTGCAGATGATTGCAGAGTTTTCATTAGAGGATGTTTCTGAGTTCTTGGAGGGAGCACATAGCGTGCAATACACCCATTTTCAGAGTTCTAGTCATGCTCGACTTGACCGAATTTATTTATCGTTGGATGTGATACCGAAGTGTAAAAATTATTCGGTTATCCCAATGTCCTTCTCCGATCATTTTCTGGTAAAATGCACTATAGGAGCTTTGCCCAAAGCCAAAGTTTTGTGTGGGACCTTTGGAAGCTGAATTCCAAACTTTTAGAAGACGATAACTTAATCGAAATTATTGTACAGAAGCTAAATGAAATATATAAACGGCCTAACAGCAGCATTGCGGAGCAATGAGAACTGTGCAAGCAAGAAATTAAAATGAAAGCGATAGAAAGAGCCAGCTGTATTCGCCATAACGAAAAGCGAGAAGAAGCAGGCCTAAGATCAACATTAAAGAAGTTAATTGAGCAGGAGTGTAAGGAGCCGGGGGTTTAAAAAGAGGTAATCAGAAAGATAAAAAAGAAAATAGAATTATTAGACGAGGACCGATATCGAGGAGCGCTCGTTCGCGCCAGGGCCGAAAGGTGGGGCACAGGCGAGACGCCCACTAAGCGGGCCCTGAGTCTTGAAAAGGCACAGGCCCATCGAAATTACATAACCGAAGTAGAATGGAACGGAAGCCTCGTGACAGATAAGAACGACATTGCAGGTGCGTTCTGCGACTATTATCAGGAGCTGTTTGCTTTTCGGGACATGAAGTTGGACTAGACAACCCCTATGTGGTCTAGATCGCAAAGCAGAAATTAACTACTGTATTAGGAAGGATTCTGAAGCTAGCAATACTTTGCACCATTTCTCTACATAGGCGCTAATAACGGAGTCGATTACGATTCTGTACAAAAAAGACGCTATCGTGCTCGTGCGATATAAATCTATTCGGTCTCCTGGGACTTTTTCTATACGGAAACTGTCAGTTAAAATGTGTGGAAACAGTGTTAACTCTTTAGCAGTTCGGAAATTACCCACGCTGGAATTTATTATGAGGACAGGTCTTTAATGAAAGAGCTTCTGTCTGCAATGAGTACCAAGAGTAAGAAGCCGTTTTTATTGCACAAGCGGGGGTCAAACCTTCATTTCCCAAACATTCAACCACAGATAAGTTCATGACTTCGCAAGCGGAGGGTAGGTATCTCCTAATTCTCTAGCGAGCTTCCAGATGATCCTGACGATGAAACCCCGAACCTCCCGGTTGCGGTGACCAGTAAAGATAAATTGCCTACGTAATGCAATATAAGGGAGAGATTAAAAATTAAAGGGATGCCCAATTGCCGGCGTAAGAAAAGACGCGGTAGTGCCTTCAACTGTCCTTTTATTGCATGAACTTTATCATATATGTATTTAACTAGTGCTCAAGGGAAAGGAAGAAGCAGTATCTGTCTCACCTTTCAGTGTACCCCTAAACAAAATTTCTGAACTGGTCTAAAGAAATGCAAAAACATAGTATTAGTTTCTGTCTGCGGACACCTTAGCCCACGCCGTAAAGGAAGGGATACCGGCGCAACTACAGCCCTCCATTTTTCGCTCCGCATTCGAAACTCTGCAAACAAATGCCCA
This sequence comes from Amblyomma maculatum, assembly GCA_023969395.1. Taxonomy (NCBI): domain Eukaryota; kingdom Metazoa; phylum Arthropoda; class Arachnida; order Ixodida; family Ixodidae; genus Amblyomma; species Amblyomma maculatum. The sequence continues at coordinate 41,236 of JAJIZL010029853.1, read as the reverse complement.
GCAAACACGGGGTGAAACTAGTACGCTTCGGCGGTTTTCAACACAAAGAGCTGTGCACGCTCTTGATTAATATATTGCAGAGACTACCGAGGCGTGAAATGCAAACATCTGTAAGAAAACCACTTATTGGCTGGCCAGGAAGCTTGCGCTAACTTTATTTTGTAGATGAATAATATATATACGACCGCTTTTTACGTTTGACGCCGTGAAGGTGTCATTTCAACCAGAAATCGCCTGCCAAAAATGATATTTGTCTGAAACCAACTGCTGGCGTTATTCGAACATCTAACGAATTTTGAAGTAAAATGTATCTTTTATTTACTAAATAGTAACTCGCGGCATCTGCATTCCCTTTTAATCTTACTACATCTTCTGTAGTGCTTACGGACTCGTAAATACACTGGAATGTGTCTGATACAAGAGGGCAAGTGCATCAGCGCCGCCACACGTGTTTGCTTCTTCGTTGTTACAGGTAATAGAACCATGTGATGCGCAGGTATATTTGAAATTGTTGAGGGGAAATATTACTTTCATACGAAATATCTAAGTGTATAAACTTTAGCGCTGCGTTCAGCGGGACTACTGGTCCCGCATTGAGCCCGAGTCCTTTTCGGCGCAGTGCACATTTTGTGGCCAGAAGGCAAACTTAAACCATATGGTATGGGCTTGTAAACAAAATACCAGTATTGACATAATAAATAAGCCAACGTGGGAAGGCTACGAGACGGCTCTGTTCAGCTCGGACCTCAAGGAACAAGGAGCCTTCGTCTAAAGAGCACGGGCAGCGGCTTTTACCAACGGTGCCCCGGACTAGGGTCCCGATCAGCCTTCCCCTAATCTAAGCCAATGTGGCTTTCAATAAACGTTTTCTTCATCATCATCATCATCATCACCATAGCAAAAGCTGCACTGCGGTAGGTTTTCAAGCCGTCGGCGTGGCACCGTGTTACCCTCCACCGTGGAAGACACAGAAGAAGAAGAAAGAGAAGCAGAGGAAACAGAAGTAGAGATAGAGAAGTAGAAAAAGAAGCAGAAGAAGAAGGAGAAGAAGAAGAAGAAATAAAATAATGAGAAGAGAAGACGGACAATTCGGTAGCTGGTAGAGGCGAACGATAACAGTGAGTTGATAGGACAGAAGGTTCGTTAAAACGTTGTGACGACGGTGTGCCTCGGATTTCGACGTAGAGACGATTTCATACCAGTAGACGTCTTCTACACCTGAATGAGAATGGTCAACGACGACAGGCAAAGTGTGCTCATACGTGAAGCAATTCCCCTATGGCATAAATAAAGCTGAAACGATTAAGGAAACTACTTTGCGCAAAAGTCATGTCTTTACTTTGAAGCTGAACCTAAGCGTAGCCATGCGGATTGCTTTCACATAAATCGAGGTTTAGACAAGCTAAACTACAGCAATTTTTTTTCTATTGCATGCCGTCCCAGTTTTACAAGCCTTGCGTATCTAGACGTACGGATACTCTCTGGTTTCCGAGTGATGTTTTTATATTTTACATTTCACGCTCTACACGTCCTTTGCAGCGTGCACATCAGGAAAATGACATGCAAAGTGGAAGCATCAAAATTTGTCTTCCCTGTCGTGGCATGTTTTACAGCTTTCAGTAATAGAAGGCAGACATTTTACGATACTGTTCATAAAACAATGTAACTTGTCATCTGATTACGCTACTAACTGTCATGGATTGAACAGGGTGGGTATCCTTTGAGGCAAATAGAGGTTTGAGGAGGAGTTTCTCTTGTATGAAATTTAGAAATGCGGCAATACCGCTGGTTTTTTTAACCGTATGGCTCGTTTTTGTCCTTGATTTGACAGTAGAGACATGCGTGCACAAATTCCTAAGCATGACTTTTGCAGTAGTCTGCTCTTACTGGTAAATTAAAATTTATGATCGAAAATATTTGGAAAGTTTGGTGCAATGCAGCTTTATGACAACCCAAAAGTCTAATGCAGTAGAGCTCGCGGATCAATTAATATGCGGCTGAAAGCCCTGCTGGACCTAGCGTTGACAGGAGCGCCTTTAAATGCTAAATGGGAGCACTTGAAAAGCTACAGCCTTTAGGGGTGATTCTATATAAGCGCCGTTATCCCCTTGAAAACTCAACTTGCTTTTCGGCAGAACAGGCATATTGCTGGCGCGCATGTTTTCAGTGAATTATTTTTCCAGTCCTAGATATCTAATGTTTCAATGAAGAAAATGAGTCGTTTCCACTTAGGGGGATATAGTAGTTACGTGTCTGGCTCTCATAGAAACTATGGGTTTTCTAGTTGGTTTTCTGAGCTTCTGCATCTTTTTCTTGCGTGGTCCTTTTCCTTTTTTTTCGACGCTATAGAGTGCGTACTTTTACAGCGGTGAATAACAAAATCAAACACCGCCTTGCTTCTTCATATTCATTTCTTTCTTTCTCTTTCTTAAAGTTCCTCTATATTGCCGCATAGAAGACGACGCAAAAGATGACGACAAGCGCGAGCCTGGAAGTGAAAGAAGCTTGAACACAAGACTTGTTCTGGTCGACCATTCAAACCATCTATTGCTAGGTTCTCCTTGGTCTTCTACCGAGACGTGACACTGGTGGAGCGCGCTGGGGTATGCATAGGACTCCTTCCGGCAGTCCACAGCGGATCCCAAACATCGACACGCCTGTCCATCGTGCTAGCCGCCGCCTTCTAGGCCTAGCGCCGGAGTACAGTCATCTGCCGAACGACTCCTCAAACGCCCAAGTTCCTAAGACCTCTCAAGCCATGGCACATGCCAATCCTACACCGGTGACTCTACAGAACACCAAGGTGCCAGAGTGCTTTCGCGGGGAAGCGTTTGAAGATGTGGAAGACTGGCTCGACCAGTTTGAGCGAGTGTCAAAGATCAACCAGTGGAGCGCAGACCAGAAGCTTTGTAATGTTTATTTTGCCCTTCAGGATAATGCTAGAACGTGGTTTGAAAACCATGAGGCCAGCTTATCCACATGGGATGACTTCCGCTGCCAGCTGGTCGACACTTTCGCGAGAACTGACCGACGGGACAATGCGCTGCGCCTGCTTGAAGTGCGCATCCAGAAGCCAAATGAGAGCGTGGCTATGTTTGCGGAAGACATGGCTCGCCTTTTTCGCCGTGCCGACCCTGATATGAGTGAACCAAAGAAGCTACGGCATCTCATGCATGGCGTCAAAGAACAGGTGTTTGCCGGCTTGGTCCGCAACCCCCCTAAAACCGTGAGTGAGTTCGTTAAGGACGCTACGGCTATCGAACGAGCCCTCCAAGACCGGTGCCGCCAGTACAACCGACCGGTCAACTGTGCCCCGACGACTGCGGCGGCGCTGACTGCAACAGATACGACCACTCTTCGAGACATCATTAGAGGCATTGTCCTTGAGGAGCTGCAGCGAATTACGACTACGAAGGCTCAGTCGTCAGGGGCCCTCATGGAAACAGTGAGGAATGAAATTCGATACGCCCTATCACCGTCTACACCATGCAACGCGTCTCATCCAGTCGACAACGCGGCACCCCTTTCCGAACCATACCACGCTCCAAAACCGATCAGCTGCACGGCCAACATTCCTGCAGCTTACCTCGAGCCGCAGCCCGAGAGCTATGCTGCGGTCCTTCGTCGCCCACCTCCAGACCACGCCCCACCGAGCTCACCGAACCGTCAGGAGATTCGGTTCCTCCAGGGGCCTCAGTGGGCGCCTCCCAGGCGCTCTCAACTGCGCCGAACTGACAGGTGGCGCAGTTATGACAGCCGACCACTTTGTTTCGACTGTGGACAACCTGGCCATGTGTATCGGTACTGCCGCCACCGCGAAGAGGGGCAGTCCTTTCCGCTTGCTTCTGCTCGCCGCCGCTTCGACACTGATTCTGCCCAAATCGACGACGACCCTCCGGTCAGCAGGGAAACCGAATCGCCGGGCTTCCGCCGCCGCTCCTCCCCATCGCCACAGCGTTATTCGCCGACGCGTCGCAACACTACTGGCGTTAGCGGACGGCGGTCTCCTAGCCCTCACCGGGGAAACTAAGAGCTGCAACCTCGCGAGGGGAGGTTGCAACCAGTCTAAAAGTGTCGAAACCCTTACCACCGCCGCAATTGCCGACAACCCGGGCTTCTGACGCCGCCGCTAACATTGACATTTCCGCACTACCGCCGAAAATGCCGTACCAGATGATCAGCCATGACGACGAAGCTGACAGCGCCGACCTTGCCGCGCTTCCGCCGCAAATGCCGAAAGGGACGATCAACCCAGATAATTTTGTTAGCGCTGACCTCGCCGTTTCCATTGATGGGCTGGCGGTACATGCTCTGGTGGATACCGGGGCAGATTTTTCAATTATTAGCCAGAAACTGGCCGACACCCTGCGCAAAGTAAAAACTGAATGGACTGGGCCAGTAATAAGAAGTGCTGGGGGTCAGCTACTGGCACCGACAGGGAAATGCACTGCCCGGATAGGAATAGGAAACGCGGTGTTTGTTGGCAGCTTCGTTATTCTCCCTGACTGCTGCAAAGACCTCATCTTGGGCATGGACTTTCTGCGTCTTCATGGGGCTGTAATCAGCATCCGTGACAGCATCGTTGCCTTCACCAATAACCATGAAGACCTTGGTTATGCGCAAGTACCACTATTGCCCTTACGCGTCGCCAATGAGACGGTGACATTACCTCCGAGATCATGTTCTCTTGTTGAAGTGAAATGCGACGTGGCGCATACAGGCGATGGCGTCGCCGAACGGGCAGTTACCCTGGTACTCAGCCGAGGTGTTTCTATAGCTCGAGGGCTGGTCAACTTGACCAATGGGCATACCGAACTGCTGCTGACAAACTTCAGCGACGAGCGTCAGCAAATTCCGAAAGGCACAACTGTGGCCTTTTTCGACAGCCTCCCAAATGCGCAGCACTGTTGCTTACTGCAACAGAGAGGATCAGTGTGCAAGACACCCGTAACCATCGTTGATGTGAGCCCAAATCTGTCTTCTTCATATCGGCACCGCCTTTTAGATCTCATAGATCAATTTCGAGACTGTTTTGCTTCAGAATCGCGGATCGGCCAAACGCCTTTGACAAAACATCGAATTATCACGGATGACTCGATTCGCCCGATTCGACAAAATCCTTACCGTGTGGCTCCGAAAGAACGTGAAGCCATTCAGCGCCAGGTGGCCGAAATGCTTAGAGACGACGTTATCCAGCCGTCACATAGTCCCTGGGCTTCCCCCGTGGTACTTGTTAAAAAGAAAGACGGCAGCTTACGATTTTGCATAGACTTTCGCAAGCTCGACCAAGTGACCAAAAAAGACGTGTACCCTCTCCCTCGCATCGACGACTCCTTGGATCGCCTACGAAATGCACGTTACTTCTCGTCGATGGACTTGAAAAGTGGGTATTGGCAAATCGAAGTGGATGAGAGGGATCGGGAGAAGACAGCATTCATCACTCCCGACGGATTGTATGAGTTTAAAGTCCTTCCGTTCAGTTTATGCTCGGCGCCAGCAACATTTCAGAGACTGATGGACACTGTGCTTTCAGGACTTAAGTGGCAAACATGCTTGGTGTATCTTGACGACGTGATAGTGTTTTCGGCTACATTTGAAGAACATCTACTCCATTTGCTAGCTGTGTTTCAGGCCATACAATCTGCGGGCCTCACATTAAAACCCGAGAAGTGCCACTTCGGTTACGAGGAGCTGCAGTTCTTAGGCCACGTCGTCAGCCAAGAAGGTGTTCGGCCGGATCCTGAAAAGCTCTCCGCAGTCGCCAAGTTCCCAACACCTACGGACAAAAAGACATTGCGGCGCTTCTTGGGTCTTTGCGCCTATTACCGTCGGTTTATTGCTGGCTTCTCACGAATAGCCTGGCCATTAACTTCACTGACTCGTGACAACGCTGTCTTTCGCAGGGGTGAAGAACAGCAACAAGCTTTCAATGAGCTGAGGAGGCGTCTACAGACACCACCTGTCCTGGCGCACTTTGATGACGACGCCCCTACACTGCTTCATACCGATGCCAGCAACGTGGGCTTAGGTGCTGTATTAGTGCAGCGCCAGGATGGTGTGGAAAAGGTAATTGCTTACGCCAGCAGGACCCTATCTAAAGCAGAAGCGAACTACTCGGCAACCGAAAAAGAATGTCTTGCAGTGGTATGGGCGGTTATGAAATTCCGCCCTTATTTGTACGCTCGCCCCTTTCAAGTCGTCAGCGACCATCACTCTCTCTGTTGGCTGACGAACTTAAAGGACCCTTCAGGGAGACTCGCGCGTTGGAGCCTTCGATTGCAAGAATTTGACATGGCAGTTATTTACAAATCTGGAAAGAAGCACACAGATGCAGATTGCCTTTCGCGAGCGCCGGTCGAACCTTCCACTATGACCGATGAAGACACTGCGTTTTTAGGTGTCATAGATGACGCAACGCTTTCCCAACAGCAGCGAGAGGATCAGGAATTGCTCCCTCTTATTGATTTCTTGGAGAAGCGAACTACGGTTGTGCCGAAGATTTTCGCCCGAGTAATCTCTTCATTTTTTATTCGCAACAACGTCCTTTACAAGAAGAACTTCCGTCCTGGGGGAAACAGTCTTCTGCTCGTCGTCCCATCGGTTCTCCGCACTGAAGTTTTGCAAGCGTGCCACGACGAGCCAACCGCCGGTCACCTAGGCTACACCCGCACGTTGGCTAGAGTACAGCACGGATACTACTGGCCAAAACTGCCGGCGACAGTGAAACGCTATGTACGTACGTGCATTGACTGCCAGCGCCGTAAATCACCCCCTGTAAAACCAGCTGGCCTACTCCACCCTCTTCAAGTGCCAGCGACACCTTTTAAGCAAAATGGCATGGACCTCCTGGGACCATTTCCGACATCTACAGCCGGGAATAAATGGATAATTGTCGCCACTGATTATCTGACCCGCTACGCGGAGACCAAGGCTCTGCCAAAGGGTACCGCCGCCGAAGCAGCTAGGCTCTTCGTTGAGAACATTGTCCTGAGGCATGGCGCTTCGGCACTTATTATAACTGACCGAGGAACTACATTTACGGCCGAACTTTTGGAACTCGTTCTTCGCCTCAGTGGTACCAGTCACCGTAAAACTACTGCCTATCACCCTCAAACCAATGGGTTGACGGAACGCCTCAATAAGACCCTCGCAGACATGCTTTGCATGTACGTCGACGTAAACCACAAGAATTGGGACGAAATACTTCCCTACGTTACGTTCGCCTACAATACGGCCCGCCAAGACACCACTCGCATGACACCATTCAGCCTCCTTCACGGGCGACCAGTAACAACTATGCTGGATGCAATGTTGCTCCCGAATGCCGACACCGATGATCTCGACCATGACGCCGAGGAATTCGCTCAGCGTGCAGAGGAAGCTCGCCAACTAGCTCGTGTGCGGATTCAAAATCAGCAGGAGCACGATGCACAACGCTACAATCAGAGACACCGGCATGTAATGTACGAACCTGGCGACAAAGTGTGGGTCTGGACACCTATTCGCCGCCGTGGACTCTCCGAAAAACTATTGCGACGATAATTTGGACCCTATGTTGTTCAGCGACGTTTAACCGACGTCACTTATGAGGTGATGCCAGACGGGGTGTCGACATCAAAGCGACGCCAGCACCAAGCTGACGTCGTCCACGTCGTGCGTATGAAGCCATACCACTCAGTCTGACCTTAACCTCCTACTTCCTTTTGTTCTCATCGGGACGATGCTTCCTAAGGAGGGGGGCAAATGCCGCATAGAAGACGACGCAAAAGATGACGACAAGCGCGAGCCTGGAAGTGAAAGAAGCTTGAACACAAGACTTGTTCTGGTCGACCATTCAAACCATCTATTGCTAGGTTCTCCTTGGTCTTCTACCGAGACGTGACAATATGTTTCATCACAAAAGACATTTTCACTCTAAAGCCTTCGGGGCATTTCGCATAAAAGAAACAAAATCTCTTAACATAAACATTTCCTGTCATTTAGCTATCTCTTGTGGCTTAGAGATCTGGAATATCTAAGAAAAATATTTATCACCGACTGAGAGCCACGGATAAGCGACTAGGCTGTTGTTTCCCACGTTGCCAGAAAACGAACGTTGCTGTATTCTTTCTTTGGCTTGTAGACAAGAAAACGAGCTTCGTATTTTAAAATCCTGTACTCAATAACTATGCGTGGCGAAAATACACTGCAAGTTCAGTTCATTCTAAATCCGCGCCGAAGTCTACGGCCGCCGCTTTTATCTCCATCTCGTGCAGATTTACCCAAATATTCACCTGCTCTATATCGAAATAGTATAAGCCTCAGCCAATTTTGAAAGGAGCTCTTCCCCCTAGAGGAGAGATGGTCGGGCAGATCTTCAACTCTAGGGGAAGGCGTTCGTTTGTAGTTTCCTCCAACGGTTTATTCACACTTATTTCCGCACAGCATAAGCTCATCATGCACTAAGTGCGGAGATGAAGCAGCCCTTAATCATATCCTTTGGGATTGCTTAAAGGACCCGCCTCCCAAGGCTCTCATAGAAGCTTCCTCACTGGAATCCTGGGAGGAAGTGCTGTGTAACGCGAGCCCCGATACACAATTGGGTGCAGTAAACCGCGTAGAAGAAGTCGCCGCAAGCCACCAGCTAACGGCCACTTGGCCCTTTCAGTAAGACCCAGTAAGACTACTCCCGACAATAATGTTTTATGTCTCTCTCTCTAAACTCTCGTGGCTTAAAGGATGCAGCGGCACCACGGATCTCACGCAAGCTGATTACGCCATCGAGCGCATAATATTGACACACTTAGATGGCTTCCGTAACTAAGGTCAAATCTATATAATGCGAAATATGATAAAGAAATATTGAGCAGCAAGTCCAGAAAAGAACCATCGTCGAAATGCATCAAATATGGAGTGAAATTTAGTTCGAGGTCTAAACCACTGCTCAACAAGGGCTGTATTAATACCCGCAACACTGGGCAAGTCGCGTGTGCTTAAGGGAAAAATAGGAAACACGAAATCAGTACCCTAATGCTACTCTGCTTCCGCACTTCATCGTATCACGTTCCCTGTGCGCAACCCTTTGTTTAAACTGCCGCGCTTATTAGGTTCATTTAATAAAGCGTCCGTAGTTGGACCTACTGTTACTTTAAAACTGTCAGCACGAGGAGAAAAGAAAAAGGTTAGTAAACTAACTTTACTCTTTTATTTTTTGAACGTTTCAGCCGAAGCTGCCAGCCCACGAGTGCACTGCAGTTTTGCGGGAAATAAGCTGGAAAAATTATCTCGAGTTGGAGAGCCTTGACTGCAAACAGTTTTATGCAGCTGTTTCAGAAATATGACCATCACTGAAATTCACAATCTTTTAATCATTTTAACGGCAACATAAGAGATGGGCCACATTCTGTTCCGTAATAAAGACATTTCGTAACACGTATTTTCACAAGATTGATATTTATTGCTTCTCCGAGTTTATAATGGTGAATATGTAACCTTTTAATTGTAATCCTCTGAAAAGGAAGCACAGAAACCAATTTCAGCGATAAAATTTAAACAGATGATTTTGCATGACAACATATTTAACGGAGCGTCTCCATAGCCTGAGTTGCTTTTGAAATTTCAACCCATAAGCCAACTATCATATTTGATCGACGCAAAGATGATGAAGGTGGAATGCTGACTGAAGCAAATGATGGCATTGTTAAGTAGCCTTGAAGAAAAGAGCACGACCAAATGAATTTCACGTACTAGATTCCCCGTGATATGGCTCTTTCAAAATTTTCCGCCTCCCTGAACCACATGGTGTAGAAAATATGAGTTTCTTTAACTAAATAATTTTCATTTATTTATGGTATTATAATCGCAATAGGTTCTCGATTTCCTGCAATGATCGCTCTTAAAACCATTAGTATAAAACCATTAGTATTAGTATAAAAATTGGCGCAGACACTGCTAATCTCTAAAAGCTGCTAGCAAGTCATCGTTTAGACTTCGCGATGAAGACGTCTATTGTTGTCGCAGAATTGTGCACATACGAGAAAGGTTCATTACGAGAGGCATAATTTATTCAACGCATAGTTTGTGAACAAGCGACATACCTTTTCAATGCAGTGCAATAAGTACAGTGTTGAACATGCATACATTCTCATATCATGTTTCACAAAGGAAAAGAAAACTAACTTAAATACAGATTTACCCAAGCAAAATATGTATACAGTTAAAACTCGATTTAACGAAGTTGAGGGGAGCCGGGCATTATTTCGTTAAATCGAGAACTTCGTTAAATTGAATGAGGCATTTCTTGGGCACATAATTCTGTACATTCGATTACAGTAAAACCTCATTAAAACGTACCCGCTTAAACAGTACTTTCGTTTTAAAAGTAGTAAAGTCAAGTCCCCGACTGAGCACCCATTGAACATAATGCATTTTGCATCCGCATAAACTGTACCAGCTTATCGCGGTCGTATCGGTTAGCACGTACCATTTTCACTTTTCGTCGCACTCGCGCGTGACGAATTCACGCCGGTAGCACCGACCCAAAGGACGGTTCGGCTAGCGGCGCGACAATCTTCCCTAAATGCCTCCGACGGGACGGCAAGCCACACAGCTAATGACAAATTGGCGCCAAAGTTGGTAATCATACACCTAGCGCAATCTTTGGGGGTCCGTATGGTCATCGTCATGACCCCCCGCGCTACTTTCGAGTGGGTAGCGCCAACACCACGACCGGCGCCGCTAGCGCGTATGAAAAGAAACAACAAAAATTCTTACTCGACAAGAAAGGCCCGAGGGGACTACAAATTTATTTTCCGCCAAAGAAGTCGGTGATCTTTGCCTGCGTGCGCTTTGTGAGCAACGGCCGCACCGATTTCTGAGGTGCTGTCTACAAAATAGACCAAAAATTAACACTTTTTCACCTTTATTTCTCGAAAAAAGGTTCGTTAAATCGGGACAGATCACGGAATCGGTTTCGTTATTTCGGGTTAGTCAAAGCATTGAACCCTATGGGCGTCTGATGGGGAATTAGGATACCTTCGTTAAATCGAGATTTTCGTTAAATCGGGTTTCGTTAAATCGAGTTTTGACTGTATAGCGTTTGCAGAAAGTAACAAAGCAAATGGGGCCACCTTTATTCACGTTCTGGACCCATTAGAACTTGTTAAGAAACTCAAAGGCTTCGGAGCTTAAGTAATGGCTTTCCATTATTTCACACATACAGCCTGCATTGTCGCATTAGCGACGTAATGATAAAATTAGCATTGGGGGCTATAAGGTCATATACTTACTTGCTTCCTTTTCTTCCTACTGTAGTGTCTCTTTCTCATAGAGCACATTTAATGTGGTGCCAGTAAACACACATCCGGCCTCTCCGGTATATTAGAATAGATTCTTGCCGTCAAGCATGCTCCCGCTTGCTGTTGATACCTCAACGACCCACATGGTGCTCACACCGCATGAATCATCTTCATTTGAGACCTAGTATGAGCCCGGCGACAAGAAGTCCCAAATTGCCATTGCTACCCTATAGGAAAACGCAGTGCCACTGGGAGACACTGGGACAGTGTCATACCTGAATATCGGACCAGTGTGGCACTGCATACTGGCACACTGGCATGCTGGCCTACACTGGCATGCTGGGTGACACTGGCATGCTGGGTGACACTGGCGTG